>CAUYMX010126230.1:0-28731 GCA_963573855.1 Lepilemur septentrionalis | reverse complement strand
TGCTCCCTTTTATCCGGCTAGTCCCCACTCAACCTTGACTGGCATGTTGGGTGTATGTATACTCTGCTGTCATACCTGGACAGGCAGTCCTTTGATTGTGTCCTACAGTGCATTCTTCGCATCCATTGTGGCTGGATTTTACTTGTTTAGCTCTCAGAAGGAAAATCTTATTTCTAAACCCTTGAAACGTGTGTGTGTGTGTGTGTGTGTGTGTGTGTGTGTGTGTGTTTTATCTCACTGAAGCTCCTATCTACCAGTTATACCTCTCCTTTCAGTTCTAAGAAGAAATTGACTATAGGTGAATGATCTGTCCCATCAAACTGGATGACAGAATGATGTCGTTATTTATTACCAGAAGCAAATTTTAGCTCATTGTCTTGGTGCAAGCATTCCTTTAATAATTCAGTGTGCTTTCTCTTGACTGGTAATTATTGATAACCAGGAGTATGTCATGATCTAATAACTCATGCCTGCATTGTATCAATGTTGCCATCCTGGATGCCACTTTCTCCAGCAGCTGTGACTTTTCAAGACCACATACTAGCTGTTCTTTCTGCAATTTTTACCTTTAGAATCTTTCATCATGACACCCTTGAGTAGCTTTTTGTCTTATTTTTATGTCTGAACTCCCTTCTTTTTTCTTTCCAATGGGTACTCAAGCAGGTGTGTCTCCTGTCTTAAATATCTTTTGGAAATACTATTACTCACAAATTCATCTCTATATTTCCTTAGTTTTTAACTTTTTTTTTTTTTTTTTTGAGACAGAGTCTCACTCTGTTGCCTGGGCTAGAGTGCCGTGACATCAGCCTAGCTCACAGCAACCTCAAACTCCTGGGCTCAAGCAATCCTTCTGCCTCAGCTTCCCGAGTACCTGGGACTACAGGCACGTGCCACCATGACCAGCTAATTTTTTTTCTATATATATTTTTAGTTGGCCAATTAATTTATTTCTATTTTAAGTAGAGACAGGGTCTCCCTCTTGCTCAGGCTGGTTTCGAACTCCTGACCTTGAGCAATCCTCCCACCTCGGTCTCCCAGAGTGCTAGGATTACAGGTGTGAGCCACCGCGCCCAGCCAGTTTTTAACATTTATAAAGCAAGTTTGATGTTCTCTTACCCTGGCTACCAGTTAACTTCTACCTCTTATAATTTATTTTCTAGTTGACTCTCAGTTATTTCATTCTGTTTCTGAGATTATATCCTCATCTGTTTTAGATTGTGCTAAATGGAATATTTTGGTTTCACAAGCTAATAAAACAATATTCTCATAAGTATAAGGACTCTCTTATTTCTGATTAAAGTATATCATTTCTTTAGTATTGCTTAATTCAAATCTTAATATTTGTCTCCCCCTATTCTACATTTGACATAAATTTCTATGTTGTCTTTTTCCACATGGACTAATGCTTGTCTCTTGCTCCCAAGCAAGGATAACTCTATGTACCTCTCTAATTTAGGACTGGTGGTCTTCCAAGTGGGGTGTATAGGCCCTAATAGATATACATTTTTAGTTTTTATATCACCCTTTCAAATGATTAAGTTTCTGTTTTATATTGTATATAATGTTAGTATAACATTATATGTTTATTATTTATGAAGAGATAAATACTGCCTATATACATTGGTGTATGTGCAAATTGGTTTTTCTGGGGGGCTAATAGGGACCCATAACAAAAACGCCTTTGGAAACCACTGAATTAGGGTATTAGCCAGCAGACTTGCATATTCTGAGGTACAGCAATTTGGAGTATTCTCACACACTATGGGCTAGAAGGACATTGAAGTTTCTCTGAGTAAAGTGTGCAATGCATTCATGAAGTGTTCTAGTTCATTTCTTGTAAATTCTGGAGTTATCACAGTCCAAAGCACACCATATCAAATCTTACATGATGAACTGCATACATAATTAATTTAGCAGCATATGATTAGTATCACAAGTCTACATTATTAATTAAATTCATAATAAAACAGTTTCATTAATATTGACTCTATAGGCCTAATATTAAAACTTGCAATTAAAAATTTTCACTGCCTATAACAAATAATTATTCTAATTTACAAGATAATAAGATGCTCAGTATATCAAAAAGTTCTTAAGAATGAGTTAATTTTGAAAATCAAACTAACAGAGGCTAGATGTACTCAAGCTAATGATTATCAGACTTAAGCGGAAGGTCTTATCCTATCAGCCTCCAGCAGTAACATGAGTTTGTTCTTAGGTGGATGGGTTTATAGTTATTTGCCCTCTAAACAAATCTAGCTAATACTAGTACCACTGGTAGTTAATAAAACTCAAAGAGCATATTTCATTAAATTTGTGTTCTAATTTCTCTAAATTCTAATTTGAATGTTATATTGAAAATTACATGGACATTCCAAAACTATTAGGTTGAATTATATGTATCCACCATTTATACAGGTAGAAATGATAATACCACACTTATGAACAGAAATTTCATTCAATAAAAATATGTCTTAATAGCATTCATAGTATTTTCCCATTGGGAGAGTATAAATAGTCCAAATCCTCCAATTACAGCTTCTTGAATGACAAATATTTTGTTTCTTGGATAGAGGGCCACATGATGAAAAAGGTGGCCCTAATAGATGTATGTCTCCTTTGGAGAATGAGAAAACGCCGTAGCCTAATTCAGTTTATTCTCTAAAGGTGGTTTGTGATATATGTAGTCAAAAGCTATCATACAAAAGTATAGATCCTTGTTTACTAATCAATGTTCTTGTGTATTAATCAGTTTGAATTGTTTAAAAAATAATCAGCTTTATTGAGGTAAAATTTACATACAACGAAATTAGCTATCTTCAAATGTACAGTTTGATGAAATTTGAAAAATATATCAAATGTGTCCAGTAATGTAAACTTCACCACAATCAAGATATAAACTATTTCCAGAACCACAAAAGGAACCCTTTAGCAGTCACTCCTCATTTCTACCCCAGCTCCGCCCTTAGGCCCTAGGCATCCACTGATCCACTTTCTGTCTCTATTGATTGGCCTATTCCCTATATTTCATATAAATGAATTGTACAGTATGTAACCTTTTGTGTCTGTCTTCTTTCACTTAGCATAATGTTTTCAAAGTTCACGTGTATTTCCCATGTATCAGTACTTCATTTTTATTGCCAAATAATAGTCAATTGTATGGATATACCACATTTTATTTATCTGTTTAACTGATGAACATTTGAGTTGTTTCTTCTTTTCGGCTATGATGAATAATACTGCTAATAAACATCTGTGTGCAGGTTTCTGTGTAGATGTATGTTTTCATTTCTCTTGGGTATATTCCTAGGAGTAGAATTGCTGAGTTGTATAGTGACTCTATGTTTAACATTTTGAGGAACTGCGAAATTGTGTTCCATAGTGGCTGTACCATTCTACATTCCTACCAGCAATGATAAGGGGTCAAATTGCTCCATATCCTTTCCAGCATTTGGTATTGGTGGCCTTCTAATTATAGTCATCCTTGGAGGGTAAGTGTGATTTCCCTGTGATTTTATTTTCCATTTTCCTAGTGACTAATAATGTTGAGCATCTTTTTGTGTACTTATCTGCCATTCATATACTTTATTTGGTGAAGTATTTGTTTAAATCTTTTGCCTATTTTAACACTGGGTTGTTTGTTTTCTTATTATAGATTTTTGAGTATTCTTTATGTATTCTAGATACAAGTCATTTATCAGGTACATAATTTTCAATATTTTCTCCCAATCTGTGGCTTGTGTTTTCATTCTTTTAACAGTATGTCTCACAGAACAATAGTTTTAAATTTTGATAAGGCAAAATTTATCAATATTTTTAGTGGATTATACTTTTGGCATCATGTGTAAGAATGCTTTTTCTAACCCAAACTCAAGACTTTTTTCTTTTTTCTTCTTTTTTTGAGACAAAGTCTCACTCTGTTGCCTGGGCTAGAGTGCCGTGACATCAGCCTAGCTCACAGCAACCTCAAACTCCTGGGCTCAAGCAATCCTTCTGCCTCAGCCTCCCAAGTAGCTGGGACTACAGGCATGCGCCACCATGCCTGGCTATTTTATATATATATATATATATATATATATATATATATATATATATATTTAGTTGGCCAATTAATTTCTTTTTATTTTTGGTAGAGACAGGGTCTCGCTCTTGCTCAGGCTGGTTTCGAACTCCTGACCTTGAGCGATCCTCCCGCCTCGGCCTCCCAGAGTGCTAGGATTACAGGTGTGAGCCACCGTGCCCAGCCAAGACTTCTTTTTATGCTTTTTTTTTCTTCTAAGAATTTTAGAGTTAATATTTTATATTTAGGTCTGTGATCCATATTTAGTTGATATTTTTCATATGGTGTAAAGTGAAGATCAAGGTGCTTTTTCTTTGCATATGGATGTTCAATTGTTCTAGCATCACTTTTTGAAAAGACATCTTGTCTCCCATGGAATTACTTTAACAATTTTGTGGAAAATCAAGTGACTGTGTAAGTTTGTTTCTGTTTCTGGATTTCCTAATCTGTTCCATTGATCTATGTGTCTGTATTTACACCAATATCATACTATTTTGATTACCATAGCTCTATAGTTAAATTTTAAAATCAGGTTCACTATGCTTAATGAAGATAACTTACTTGCTTTCCTTTATGACTGGACAGTTGCCAGATCAATTCCTATTTTTATTCTTAGGCAGCAACATTTTAGTCCCAGGGACAACTTAATGAAGCATAATAGCATGTGGGCTAGATAAAATTATTTATTCACAAAAGTAGAATCAATTCTAGCTTCTATTAGACAAAATCACTAGCAAATTATCACTGCATCTTTATCTCATTAGCCCCCATGATCTGGCAAACTGCTTATCACACAGTAGCTACTCAGTACATAGTTAAACAAATAAATGAAAGCATGAACGAATTATAGCAATTTTTTTCTCTGTGCTTTCTTTTCCTCCTACTCTCATGGTACTACTGGACCTGGAGGTGAGATATTTTTCTTTCTTCACTCTTTCTTGCCATTTCCAGACCACATCTCTTCTCATCTTTCACACATTCCAGCTTCTTTGAACCCTAAGCTATCAGACCAAACCACTCACTACGCCCCTTTGAGTTGCAGTCATCCACACTTCTGGTTGTTACCTCTCATCTTGTTCACTCTCTGCTTTTCTCTTCCCTGTTAATCTTGTTATCATTCTTAGTGACTTCAACACCATGTAAACAATCCATCAAACACTTTTCATCTTCATAGGTCTTATCCTCTACCCTACATCAGCTAACTTCTCCCATTTGACATACTCTAGACCTTATTATTACCAGTAATGGCACCATCTTGGAAATACTGATTTCAAGAATCCCCTCTCAGATGGGCATGCTTGTAGCTTTGACTCAGGCGGTGCAAAGGTAATTTATGTGACCAAAGCATTTTTAACCCCCATGATTTTTTTTTTTTTTGAGACAGAGTCTCACTCTGTTGCCTGGGCTAGAGTGCCGTGGCATCAGCCTAGCTCACAGCAACCTCAAACTCCTGGGCTCAAGCAATCCTTCTGCCTCACCCTCCCAAGTAGCTGGGACTACAGGCATGCACCACGATGCCTGGCTAATTTTTTCTATATATTTTTAGTTGGCCAATTAATTTCTTTCTATTTTTATTAGAGACAGGGTCTTGCTCTTGCTCAGGCTGGTTTCAAACTCCTGACCTTGAGTGATCCTCCCGCCTCAGCCTCCCAGAGTGCTAGGATTACAGGCGTGAGCCACCAAGCCTGGCCCCCCATAATATTTTGAAATAAAAAAAGAATCCCCTCCCCAGTCATCAGTTCTATCTTTCCAAGTCACTTGCTCTCATATTTTTACCCAACAATTGTTTAATTCCACTGGTATCTCCAATCCATTAGCCCTATTACTGTGTTTCACTATTCATCACTCTCCTATTCATACTTCCTTTCATAACCAGCTCATATCTATCTATGGCCCAATTCCATAATCACTCTTTTGCAAATGCCCTTAATTCCCTTGCCTCTCTTTACCTCCATCTTTACATATCTGGGAAAATCTGAATCTTGTTTAAACCCAACTTTCCTCTTCCTCTTCTTTTGTTTCTGACCAGCAGCTAAAATCACTCAATTCCACTAACTGCTCCCTCTCTTAAATTTTGACAAGTGGACACTGAACATTTCTGCCATTTGTACTACATTTCCCTAGTAAATTCACTTTGCTAATCTTTGAGACATTGTGTACCATCTTTTCTTCTTCAAAGCTTCCAATACCAAAGTGCAAAGTCCTTAACATACATTTCCATATATTTCCACATCAAGTTTTATTATCATTCTTGGAGCGGTACTATAACTGATAGGAAAAAAATTACTGCTCAGAGAAGTGCCTGCTGTTTCTTTCTGAAATTTTATTGCTGTACTTTTCTTGTGGTTTCTCTGCTGTTCTATAAATTTAAGTTCATGTCAAAGGAAGATAAATGGTCGGGTTCTGTTTCTGATTATTCAGATAACCCTACCAACCAAAAACAATGAAAAAATGCTGCATAAAATATTTTAAAAGTCTTTTTTAAAGTATCCAAGAGTTAACAAGGTTCTAAGAAACTGCCAGGCCAAAATCTAAGTGAAAGCAAAAACCCAATAGATAAGGAAGGTACAGAAACTCTTTTTACCTTGAGGGCATTTACCAAACTAAGGAACTTTTCATGAGTTAGTGAGGTTTGAAGAACAGAAGACAAAGTCCTAAATCTGCTTACCGTGAACAATCTAATAGTCTAAAAGGAGACATTGCCTGATAAAGCTGTGACGTCAAAAGTATTAGGGTGATCTTTCCCAGGGAAAGTTGCTTTGGCACGGAACAGATGGGGAGTTCTTAGGATGTTACAGACTCTAGTGGTGCTCTCATTAAACTTGCAACCCAAATATTTAACACCTGGTAGCTGGAAAAACTTCATGTTGCTATCAGCCAAGTAGACTTTAAAGCAAAAAACATTACTGGAGATAAAGACGAACATTCATAAAAATAACAGATTTGATTCACCAGGAGAAAATAACCATTTTAAATTTATTTGCACCTAATAACATAGCCTCAAAAATGTATGTTCAGGTGAGGGATGAAAAATTACCTAATGGATACAATGTACACTATTTAGATGATGGGCACACTGAAAGCCCAGCCTTCACCACTATACAATACATATATATATATATATATATATATATATATATATAATAAAAAAAATAAAAAGTATACGCAAAACTCGACAGACATATAACAAAAAGTAGACAAATCCACAATAGCAGTGAGAAATTTTAACATACTTCTTAGTAATTGATAGTACAAGCAGACCGCCCCCCCAAACTCGTTAAGAACATAAAGACTTGAACATAACTTTATTTTGTGGGCTGATTTTTTTTTAACTCATTGCCTATTCTGCATGAATAGGGAGTTAATAATAGATATGTCAATAGTGATAGATGTCAACCAAACGACATTCATCCAGTGACAGTCTTGCAGGTATTATTTGTGCACTTTGATTTCTTCAAAGCGTTAAGTATTTTTAAGGATAAATACCTAGATTCATTCATGAATTTATTCAACAATTTTTTTGAGTCCTTACTATGCCCTAGGCATTGTTGTAGGTGCTGAGGATGTATAGGGAACAAAACAGACAAAAATCTGTGCTTTCATGGAGCTCACATTGTAGTGGGGGAAGACAGACATTAAATAGTAAATATAATGAATAAGTACGTTATAGAATATGTTAGAAGGTGACAAGAACTATGCAGTAAAAAACGGAACATGTTAAAAGGGATTGGAAGGTCAGGAGAGGGATTGCAAATTTAAAAGGAAGGAGTAGATAGACTTCACTGAGAAGACAATATTTATTTGAAGATTTGAAGGAGGAGCGTGATGGAGCCATGCAGACATCTGGGTGAAGAGAGTCCAGGTAAAAGCCAACAGACAGTATAAAGACCCCGAGGTAGTGTAGGGGACATGGTCATTGCTACACCCTGATCTACACTTTGCTTCTAATGGCTGACACCTGTTACTCTTCTGCCCTTTGGCTACTGGAGTTGCTTCACATGCCTGTGCAGAAAGCCATAAATCTTGGAAGTTTATGTCCTCCAAAGTGGCCCCATAGGCAGTGATCAACTGATTGGAGATTAAAAAACTCAGCTCCCTTGCCTCAAGGCAGGCCAAAATCTGAAGCATAATTTGTACTTTAGAGCTCCCTTCAGGATCAGGCTGAGGCTTCCACTTTGTTTGAAATTTTACCCTTGTTTGGCTTCTTTTCTTTCTCTGTTCTGCTTTACTCACCCTCTTACTGGTTTCCCCTGGGAGCATTTCCTTAATAAATCACTTGCATATGAATCTTTATCTCAGGTCTGCTTCTGGGAAACACGATCTGAAACAGGTAGTAAGTTGTGGAGTAGTGTGTTAAACTCAGGGCCTTATCACATTTAGGTCCATGATCTTAGCTAATTTGCCTAGTTTCCTACTTCAAGCCATTCAGAAAACAGGACTAATATAAACATACGCATAGAGAATAAATATAAATATAAAATGTAAAGAAAAGTACAAGCATGATCTTGTATCCATAATCTCATTACCCAGAGATAGACATTATTATCATTTTGGTGTTTAACTTTATTTTTTAATTTATTTTTTATTTTATTTTTTTTTTGAGACAGAGTCTCATTCTGTTGCCCGGGCTAGAGTGCCTGGCTCACAGCAACCTCAAACTCCTGGGCTCGAGCGATCGTTCTGCCTCAGCCTCCCGAGTAGCTGGGACTACAGGCATGTGCCACCATGACTGGCTAATTTTTTATATATACTTTTAGTTGGCCAATTAATTTCTTTCTATTTTTAGTAGAGATGGGGTCTCACTCTTGCTCAGGCTGGTCTCGAACTCCTGACCTTGAGCAATCCTCCTGCCTTGGCCTCCCAGAGTGCTAGGATTACAGGCGTGAGCCATCATGCCCGGCTGGTGTTTAACTTTATATGTTTCATTTTATGTATACATGTATAACTGGTATGAATCCTACTTAAACTTCTGTGTGTAAGAAATACAACATTGTTATTTTAAAAATATCAAATTAAATCTGACTTCTAGCTTTCATCCCACTTGACTGGTAGAAAATTCAATCTTAGTTGATTATTTTGTGTTGTAGTTGGGGTGGAGTTCTCTCTCCCTAAGGTCTCACTAGAATCAAAGAGTGCCAAGAAAATGGGGTGCTATGGTTGATGCTATGTTCATTGTCCAAGCCTAGAAAGCAGTGAGCTGTGTTGCTTCTGTGCCAAGATGGGTCCCAGGACTCTTTGCTGAGGCTGAAAGTTTTGATGTTTGGCGTCAAATTCTTTTAACTGTGTCATAGAGATGTTCTCTTCTAAGTTCCTATCTCCCTTGGGTAGGGTAGTACTTGGGAGTAGAATTTCCACTTAACAAAGGATTTGCAAACGTCTATCCCTTTTTCCTGTCTTGGGAAATTCTCTCTGTCTGGCTACTTTCCCTCTCCCTCTCAATCACCTCTCTCTCTTTCCCTGCAGCACAATTGCCCCTAGGAACTCAGGCTTTCAGAAAACAAAAGCCAGGAAGGGAGGTTGTTGGCAAACAACATCTATTTTCAGCCCTATAGCACCAACTTCCCCAGGGGCAAGGGAGTACAATGGGCCTGATTATCTTTTTGGAATTGGGGGTGGGGGTGGAAAGAAAAATATAGTGAACAAAACACAAAATAATGAATTGATACCTCAATACATTTCCATGCCACACATATTTTCATTAAAATGAAATCATATTGAAAGTACAATATTTTTGCTTGATTTTTTAAAACAATATACCACATCAATAATATACTTGAAAAATATTATTATATAGACAAATGGAGTTGCATTAAACTAAAAAGCTTCTGTACAGCAAAGGAAACAATTAACAGAGTGAAGAGACAACCCACGAATTGGCAGAAAATACTTGCAACCCATACATCTGATAAAAGAGGCTAATATCCAAAGTATGTAAGGAACTCAAACAGCTCAATAGCAGGAAAGAAAATGACTGGATTAAAAAATGCGCAAGGGATTTGAATAGACATTTCTCAAAAGAAGACATACAAATGGACAACAGATATGTGAAAAAATGCTTGACATCTCTAATTATCAAAGAAATGCAAATTAAAACCACAGTGAGATATCACCTTACACCTGTTAGGATGGCCATTATCAAAAAGAGGAATGATAACAAGTGTTGGTGGGGATGTGGAGAAAAGGAAACTCTTTGTACACGGTTGGTGGGAATGTAAATTAGTATAGCCATTTTGGAAAATAGCATGGAGGTTCTCCAAAAAGCTAAAAATATAATTACCATATGTTCCAGCAATACTACTATTGGGTATATATCCAAAGGAATTAAAATCAGTATGCTAAAGAGATAGCTACACTCCCATGGTCATTTCAGCATTATTCACAATAGCAAAAATATAGCAGCAAGAAAATGTGTATATATACACAATGGAATACTATTCAGCCTTAAAAAATAAGGAAGTTTTATCATTTGAGACACCATGGAGGAAACTGGAGGACATTATGCTAACTCAAATAAACGAAGCTCAGAAAGTCAAATATCACACGATCTCACTTATAGGTGGAATCTAAGAAAGTCTATCTCATAGAAAGAGAGTAGAAAGGTGCCTGTGGTTAGTGGGAAGAGGAAGAGATGGGGAAAAGGATAAGGCTGATCAAAGGGTACAAAGTTTTAGTTGGATTAGAGGAATAAGCTTTAGTGATTTATTGTACTGCATGATGGTCATGGTTAATAATATATAGCATATTTCAAAATTGCTGAAAGAATAGGTTTTTAATATTCTCACCACAAAAAATGTTAGAGATGATATATGTTAATTAGCTTTATTCAATCCTTCTATAATGTATATATAGATCAAAACATCACATTGTACTTTATAAATATACATAATTATTCATAAATTAAAAATAAATATTAAATAAAAATATTATTGTCAACAGTATCCCATTGTTTGCAATAATTCAGTCTATTCTTGTTTGTCTTTTAGGCTGTATTTAAACATTTTATCATTATAAATTCTGCTGCGATAAAGAACCTTATAACTAATTCTTTCACATCTGACTAATCTATGTTTTTCAATTGGCAATAGCTTTACTATTTTTGTTTAGCAATGTTTAAACTAATATAAAAAATTTTTTAAATATGGAAATATACAGGGAAAGAGCTCCATATTCCCTATAGTCAGTGATAAACAGTTTGGTGAATAATTTTAAAGGTTTTTTTCTGTGCTTATGTACCAATAGTACCAATAGTATTTCAATTTTTAATTAAAAAAATTACTGCGTATTATTCTTAGGTTTGTAATCTACTTTTTCTCACAAAATATAATATTGTGGACATATTTCATGTGTTTAAGTATAGGTTTAAATCATCCTTTTACATGGCTTCATAGTATTCCATTGTATGAATATACTATATTTCTAACTAGCATATACAGTAATTTAGATTTTTCCCATTTTTTCCTACTATGAACAACTCTTCAATAAACAGCATGTTTATTGAAGCATGTTCATACATTGGGGTTCACCAATTGATTGTTTCTTAGCAATAGAATTGCTGTATCAAAATGTAAATACATTTATAATTTTAGATAAATAATGTCAAAGTACCTCTAAAAATATTGAATGCTTCTACACTCAAATTAACCAGAAAATGAGAGAACCTACTTCTCGTACTCCTATTAACATAGGGTATTATTCTTTTTCATGCTATCTATAGGCAAAAAAGATTATTTTGATGATTTTTTTTTTTTGAGACAGAGTCTCACTCTGTTGCCCAGGCTAAAGTGCCATGGCGTCAGCCTAGCTCACAGCAACCTCAAACTCCTGGGCTCAAGCGATCCTCCTGCCTCAGCCTCCCGAGTAGCTGGGACTACAGGCATGCACCACCATGCCCGGCTAAAAAAAAGATTATATTGTTTGTTGATTACTAGTGAAGTTTAACATTTTTTCTACATTTATTGGCTATTTGTATTTCCACTTTGGTGAATTGCTTGCCCATTGTCCATGGGTTGTTATTTTCCTTTTCTTCTTGTGACGTTTCTTTTTTATAACGAAGATATTAATTCTTTGTCTGACGCATTTGTTGCAAATATTTTCGTTTATTTTTGCCTTTTACTTTGCCTATCAGATAGAGAACCAGTACCCATTGTTTTAATTTTTATTTCTTATTATTCATGAATTTGAGCATATTTTCCTTGACATGTTTAGTATAATGCCTTCTTTTGAAATACTTCAAATAACTTTGTTTTAAAATGTGTGCCATCGAAAGTCAGTATTCTTTTATTTAAACAAAATGTGTAAAAAGAAACTGTTTTAAGCAGGCACTAATGAAATCTGGTTGAAACTGAATGTAATTTTACAAGATAAAAGTACAAAGCTTTGAAATTTCATTTATTTAACTGATAATATGTGTCTTTAATTTTGTAATTCTAGGTCTTTTTTCCCCTCTTTGTGAGAAAAGCCTTTTCATGGCAGGGATTAAAATGTGTCGTACAATGCAGAAGTGGCATAAAAGAAATCCAGCAAATTCTCTGCTGTTATAATAAATATTTTGTAACACTTTTATAATAAAAATCAAATCTTTCTCTGAACTCCCAGACTTTATCCTCTAAAGTTAGCAAATTGCTGTACTTCTTTTATAATATTAATATTTCCCGTAAAATCATTTAAATTTTCAATTGGACCACATTACACACATTCAGCTGCAAAATGTGACAAGTGAAGGTGGTAAAGGTTCTTCTTGAACTCAAGCACACAAGAAGTGCCTTGCATGCTGCCTGTCCTATTTGGGTGATGCTGGGCTGCTTGGTAAGGACAGGAGGAAGTTATCCTTATAACAATGTTACATTTCTGGATTTGGTTCCATAACTACTCCCTCTACCCAATCTTTTGTTTCTACATTTGGTATTGATTGCCTATTTTGCAGTAGCTGCTTCATGATGTGGGCTTTGATCTCATCCTTCAGGAAACACTTTTCTCTCATGTAAACTGTGGGGCAAAATAAGGGGACAGGAAAACCTGGGAAACAGGAAGAAATGGGTGGGTGGTGACTTCATTCTCTTACTTCAAACTCCGTTCATGGGGTCCATGACTTGGTTGACTGGAAATGGTAGAATCACCTTCTTCCCTCTCTCCAGCCCCGTCAGGGCACTCATCCACTACATGGAAATGGCACTGACTCATGGGTAAATTATAAATGTGAAGTGTTTTCCTTCTTCTCTCCAATGCTCTATAGATGGTGCTGCCCCTCAAATGTGTTTGCATTTGTAGTTCACCCTCTCTAGGCCCCTCCACTACTAGCAGGGTTAAGCTCCAACAGATTCCTGACTCTAGGCAGGTGCATCATCAGAAAGTACAAGTCCCTCTTCTTTTTCCCTTCAAATGTACTGTTCAGCCTCTGTCTCCACAGGCCCATTGAGAGTGGAAGGAAACGGGGCAAGGCCCCAAGTCAGACAGTGACCGAGTAGTACAATGGGCTTTCACACCCTGCATTTCCGGGGCACTGGCAGGCTCCTGGTGAGCATCTTTCTGAGTCCAGTGGGTCTGTTCAGGAGAGCAGGGAGGTAGCAGGATCGTAGCAGGTAGCAGGATTTGGGAGAGGGCTGGAACTCATAGGTTCTGTTCAAGTCCAGCAGTTATTAACAGTGAGAGATTTTGTTGTAGAGTAAGGTGGCTCATGGAGTAGATTCTTTTATGAGAATTAATTTAGGCCTCCTGGCAAAGCAAAGTGATAAGCCTCTGTTGAGGACCAGGCAAAGGGCTTCTGAGAAACCACTTGGACTCATTGAGAATGATGGGAAAGGAGGATGGAATGAAGGCCCTTGGATGTGATCACTCCTGGCCTGGGGGAGGAGAAACTCTGTGTCCAGCATAATCCACCCAAAGCAAGAAGGATTTGCAGTGAAGCCCTGATGGAGATAACCACATGCAGCAAAGCAGTGGTTGGATGCTTTCGATAAATGCTACAGCATTTCTTTTCTTTCCTGACATGTCAGCAGAAATGAATCACAAGTCATTTTTCTGCATAAAATGGGAAACATAAAAAAAAAAATCAGCCAGTGAATAAGGGTCCTGGGAAAATTAGCAGTAGCTCCTCCACCCAAGGCTGAACTGGAAGCCAAGAGTCTGAAAAACAGTTCTGAATGAGAAAGTAATAATGCAGGTTTTGGAAGGAATACCAGAAGCAGGTTATAATGAAGTCACCCCATTGCCAGGTCAACAGACATTGAACTCCTCTGGTCAGACTCCCTTTGAACCTCTGGCCCAAATCACCCATCACTGTGAACTTAGAATGAGTGAAAGAGGAGACAACAACCAGAAGAGTCTGTAGCTGTGAGAAGCCTCCTCTTCCAATGCCTCAAATGATGAATTCCTTGCTGTTGGCAGAGTGAAGAGAGTGCCTTCTATGCATGAAAAATTTATACATCACAATGAGTGGTTGGTAAGATACGATTCCCTATCACTGTTTCATGTTGCAGCTAATCCTCTCCCTTTTGCTCCTTTATCACATTAGCGTCACACATGGCCTTTCATGACGTGAAATTTGAAGACAGCTTTGACAACTTAACTCCAGGAGATGAAGCCTCTTTAAGATGAAAGATTCTCAAACTCAGTGAACAGCTGCAACTTTCAGAAGAGAGCAAAGAATTTTCTAAAAGAATCTGTACCTTCTTACCACTGCATTTTGTTATTTAACATCTGGGAACCAGGCGCAGTGGCTCACGCCTGTAATCCTAGCACTCAGGGAGGCCGAGGCGGGAGGATTCCTTGAGCTCAGGAGTTCGAGACCAGCCTGAGCAAGAGTGAGATCCCGTCTCTACTGAAAATAGAAAGAAATTAGCCAAACAACTAAAAATAGAAAAAATTAGCGAGGCATGGTGGCGCAGGCCTGTAGTCCTAGCTACACAGGAGGCTGAGGCAGGAGGATCGCTTGAGCCTAGGAGTTTGAAGTTGTTGTGAGCTAGGCTGATGCCACGGCACTCTAGCCTGGGCAACAGAGAGAGACTCTGTCTCAAAAAAAAAAAAATATCTGGGGCTTTGACCTTACTCACAGAACCATGGATCTCCTTGCCATTTGGCTTAAGAGCAGAAAGCATAAAGATACAGCAAATTTCCTTATCTCTGTCTATGCAAATTTTTGTCATTATCTACCTAAAATCTCTCATTTTGTGTAGTTTTTATAAAAACTCTTTACTCTAAATACCCTTTACTACATGACAGGGATTGGGTTAAGTGCTCTACTTGCATCATTTAATCCTCACCACAAGACTATGAAGTAGGTACCACTATTATGCCCTTTTTTTCTTTTCTTTTCTTTTTTTTTTTTTTTTGTGACAGAGTCTCACACTGTTTAGATTTTTTTGTTTCTGAGACAGAGTCTCGCTCTGTTGCCCGGACTAGAGTGAGTTCCATGGCATCAGCCTAGCTCACAGCAACCTCCTGGACTCAAGCAATCCTTCTTCCTCAGCCTCCCAAGTAGCTGGGACTACAGGCATGTGCCACCATGCCTGGCTAATTTTTTCTATATATTTTTAGTTGTCCAGCTAATTTCTTTCTATTTTTAGTAGAAACAGGGTCTCACTCTTGCTCAGGCTGGTCTTAAACTCCTGACCTCGAGCGATCCTCCTGCCTCGGCCTCCCAGAGAGTGCTAGGATTACAGACGTGAGCCACCATACCCGGCCTATTATGCCCTTCTTATCACAGAAGAAATGGAAGCTCAAGGCATTTGTCTGCAGCATTAGCTAATTATATGTGGCAAGGCTGGGACTCAAACCCAGATCATACGACCTCCAGATATGCACTCTCAACCCATAAGATGTTCCCTGGCAAACAGAGGGTGTCACAGTTTTCTATGTTTGTGGATGTACAACTTGGTGAGACAGGATGATTTCTCCTTGTTACCTTTCTCAATTTTTCCTTAACATGAACTCCTTTGAGGCTTGTAACTTGCAGCCGGAGTTAAGACAACCTAAGCATCTTAACATTTCATAAACAGCCTGATGACACTCTTGTATAGAGTAGAAGAACCCTTCACATGTTAGCAAATAATGTTCTTGTTTCATTTTATTTTATTTTTAACATATGAGGGCTCTCCGGAAAGTATCCAGCCATGGTTACAATGGATACATAGATACAATGGCTGGATACTTTCCAGACAACCCCCATATTCTTCTTTGAAATATGTTTCTTAGCAAATCTGTGTGAGGGTGAAAGATAATAAAAATGCAATTTCCTTGAAATTTTCTATGTAGATAATAAAGTCATCTTCAAATAGTGACAGTTTTATTTCTTCCGTTTGGATCTGCGTGCCTCTTATTTCCTTCTCTTGCTTTATTGCAATGGCTAGAACTTCCAGCACTATGTTGAATATGAACGGTGAGAGCAAATGTCCTTGCCATGCTCCTGATCTAAGAAGAAAAAAGATTCGGCCTTCCCCATTGAGTACAGTGACAGTTATATCATTTGTAGATGGTCTTTATCAAGCTGAGGATGCTCCTCCTCTATTCCTAGCTCGATGACAGTTTTTTTTTAAATCATGAATACGTGTTGGATTTCATCAAGTTCTTTATCTCTGTCAATTGATATGATAATATCATTTTTGTCCTCTAGACTTTTGATATGGTAGATGGATTACATTGGTTGGGTTCAGCCTTACATCCCTGGAATATAACCACATTTAGTCAAGGTATGTAATTATTTCTATGTGCTGCTTAATTCCATTTTCTAATATTTTCTTATTGATTTTTGTGCTTATATTCATGGAGGATATTGGTCTGTAGTTTTTTTTTTTTTTTGTACTGTCTTTGTACTGGTTTTGGTATAAGGGTAATACTAGCTTAATAAAATGAAAGTGTTCCCTTCTCTTCTATTTTCTAGAGTTGGTATTAATTCCTCTTTAAAGTTTTGACAAAATTCACTTATGAAATCATTTGGGCAAATTAATGTGATTTAGCTCAGTTTCATTTTTAATGATTTTTAAGTCTCTGTCATTGAGATCTTGTCTTCCATTTTTTCCCCTATCCTTAAAATGGATGTTTCATTGTAATTTTATATCCACTCCCAAACTTAAGGTGTTTTAGTTAGTGGGGCTGTCAGTCTGGCACTTTCCTCTTCAGAACTCTTGGGGAGTTTATATACACAACCCCATGCCCAGTGAGAGGGCCCACAGGGACAGACAAAAGTGGTAGTCACTCTTAGATGCTGTAGGGGCTCATGTCTTCACTTAGTCCTTCTCCCATAGCTAGTTGGAAAGCACTGGGCTTTGGATTTCCTCTTGCAGACTAGTCCACACAGAGGAAGATGCAAGGCAGAAAAGGTGGTCTGAAACTTAGAAACATGAGACAGAAAGAGGGCGGAGGAGAAGGAGTGGTACAAGGAAGCAAACCTGGGAATGTCAAATTGCCACAGCACATCTTCCTCCTGTCCTTACCAAGCTGTATTTAGACTGCAAAACAGTGTTTGGCTGGGCATTGATATGATAGCTGGAAAAGGGGGGAATATCAAGAGAAACTCCGTTTATACTGGCAATCTTTCTCTATTGCTATTTTAAAAATGCCCCCTTAAAAGAATGTTTTTCCTTGGTTATTATTTCCAATTATAAAAATCATTGTAGTAAAAATTCAACCGTGCAGAAATATATGACATAAAAGGTGAGTTTCTCCCCTCTTTTCTGACATTTCTGCTTTTTTTTTTTTTAAAAGCCCTTCTCAGGTTCCAACTTCATGCTGATCTTGCCCATGTTTCCATTTCCTTGTTCTTCTTCGCTGTCCCTTTCCATAAGAGTTCTAAACAATTTTCGAAGTAAGCCAAGGCTTCAGAAAATCAAGGATATTTGTGTTTGCATAAAGCACTGGCTAGCAACCACTTACTACCTGCGTTGCCTTGAGGTCCTACCCACTTTCTTCCCATGCAAATGTGCCTGCCCAGCAACAGAACGGTCCAGCTCTACTTACAGCATCTGACTGAGCCAAGCCATTCACACTAACCTGACCACATAAAACTATTTCTGGCTAAATCTCTAACATCTTGGTTAAAGAATATGTTCTTAGCACTTTTTGAGTTATAATTTGAGGTAGAATATTATTGTATGGACGATTGCTATTAAAATAGCTTTGGCAGTGAACTCTGAAGAGGAAGACTCTTCTAACTTTGCTCCCACTCCCATTAGCTGGCTTTTAAATCTGCATGGCTGTGAATGGCCAACCATCTGGGTAAGGCATTTCTTTTTCCCTTTACTTTCCAGTTAAAGGAGCTGAATATTTTTATTATGCAAACATGCTTCAGGGTTTGGAGTTAGTTATAGTCCTCCTGATAGTCGAGTACATAGGTAGCAAAGGTGAAGTGGTTCAGTGTGTGGATTCTGGAGCTGTATTTCCTGCCTGCCTGCTTACCTTTCCAATTTCCGAACTACCATTTCTTAGCTGTGTGATGTTAGATTGGTTAGATAGCCTCAGTGTGCATCAGCTTTTTCATCGGTGGCAGTGATGATTATGGCAGAATGTACCTCAGGGGTTGGTGTGAGAATTACATGAGTTCATGTATGGAAAGCACTTAGAACAGGGCCTGGCAGAGAGTCAGTCCCGTAAAAATATTAGGTATTATAGTGACTACATTGAAAATATCCAGCAATTTATATATGGCAGAGGGACTGAAGAGTCTCTCTATGGTCATGGCTTATATGGGATATAAAGGTGTAAGATGGTTATTCACTGGACAGCAAAGAATCACCCACACACACTCAGGGAAAAGGGTAAAGGTTGTAGCAATAACTAAATTATTTGATATCTCCATCAATATTCCATTTACTCTCCCCATCCTCATCCCGCTTGATCATTTGTGTGTCTATGGTGGGGACTGAATTCCTGGCGGTGGAACTGATGCTGATGGCAAGCCTAACAGAATATTTATGATAACCCCTCTCTGAGGCAGCTTGGGTTGGGAGAGTTGACCTCACTCCTGTAGCATGTAAGGATGTTATGCTGACAATAAAAAGAATTTGCTTGCCAACAGCCTCTCTCTTAATTTATATTACACAAAGGCCCCTAGATGCCCCAGCTACTCTTTAAGGAAGAATACTTCAACCTATCTCCTTCTTAAATCTCAATGCCTTCTCCCCAGTCTATTCTCCCATTACACTAACAAGCCTGCCTATTCTCCCAGACTGCCGGGTACTTCCTATCTTTCTTTAATCTTGACTCAGTCTGGACCTGCGGATAATGTCCCTCTCAATAGTACCTTCAATTCCCTCAATTTGTTGTCATTTTAATTCACATCTCTTTGCTACTCTTCAGCCCTGGATCAGTTTTCTCTGCCACTCCAAGGGGCTCCCAGCCTCTGCTGCTGCTGCTGCTACTGCTCTTGCTGCCACTGGAGAAAATCCTGATTACAGAGTGCTCAGGGGCTTCATTTCCACATTCATGAGCCCCAGGCTCAGCTGGGCTCTCTGTCCCACCTTGTAACCTCTTTACTTGTCTTAGTCATCCTTCTGTGCTGTGGTGTATGGAAGAACAGAGCACTTGAGGTTTCACAAACGAAAAACCCCTTCCTGTTATGATGGTGCAGTGATGATTTGGAAGGCCTGATCCAAGAGCTATGCTGCTGAATTAGATGACCCCTCACTGATGTTACTAACACATACATAATTTTGTATCCTTTCTTCGACCTTAGCCATGTGGGAAATAATATTTTGAGATATTAACCTATATTCCTGTTGCTTTTCTGGGTATCTCACTCTTTTGCCTTCCTGCCATTCAAGAAGATATCCGTGCTTCAGTGAAGGTTTGTCGTAGGGTTTCCTGGTTTTTGTGTTTCTATAAAAACCTGAGTCCATTATTCTAGAGCCTCTGAAGTAAACAACAAGAATAACAGGGAGAAGGCGTTTTCCCTAGATTAGAGAAAAACCCTCCCCCACCCCATTGGAGAGACGAGAAAAGGAGAGGAAGTGATGAGAGCCGGGAGTCCAGAGAGGAAATGCATGAAGGTTGTGTCAAGGTGGATGGGGCCCTGGACAACTTATAGAGTTCCTGTGCCTTGACCTAGAAAGGAAACTGCTGACAGAGGTATTGAAGTCGAAGGGGCCACCAGACAGGAATGAGGGACTTTCAGCAGCTATCTCCAATGATCCAATGACCCAGACCTGTGTGACTTATTACTCTAGAACCAAATGACCATCCTCTACCCAATATCTTTGCTCTTCTCCCTCTTTTGCACAGGGATTTAAACACAACCCCACTAAAAGGGAAGAACCCAAACTTTATGGGAACTAAATTTTTGCCACCCCAGAGGAGTGATAATCTCGAAATAGGAATTAGGTTGAAATAGATAAAAAATTATGTTTCTTACTTATTACAGTAGATTCCTAAAAGAAAAAATAATGCTTGCACACTGGAGTCTGTGAAAGGCTTGCACAAAATGTGAGCACCACATTTTGGTAGAGCTTTCTCCCCCTTTGTAACATTTAAAAATCAATAGAAATAGTCACATAAAGCACTGGCTTTCAAACTGGTTTAGGCAAGTTTCTTATGGACTTTGGTAGAACTTGAGGGGATAGCAAGTCGGCAGAAGTCTGGGCATCCGCCAGCACAGCTTTCTCCAGAGTACTTTCCCTTTATCTCTTTAATGTGAAGATTATTATAATATTCTTTTTAAATAGAAGATTTGGATAAAAAATTTTATAGCTATTCCATGAGAATATTCCATATCTACACAAGTATGACACTTTTTTTCAAACTGTTCCCACCAAGCAATGACACTTTTGTTGTTGCTGTTTTTTTTTTTTTTTTTTGCTGTTGCTGTTTTGTTTGTTGCCTGTGTGACATTGGAACCAATTCTGAAAGCAATACCCAGTGTTTTTAAAGCAACGACCCCAGAAGTCCATGGCTTCATTCGAAGGGGACTATTTTGAAGGTCAGTACTTGTTTGCATTTTAAGTTCTCATGTTTGTTAAAGAAGAAAGTTGGTCTCTTGACTTCAGTGTCACATGTCACATTTTCACTGTCGATACAGTTTCAGCAAAACAGGATTAATACTTCTGTTCCTTAAAATGCAAGGGCAGAGCTGTGAATAAGTTATATTTCAATTGGGCTAACTGGAATATTCTTTGCTAGCTGAGTTGATTATTTCCACTGTAATAATCATTTCCATTTCACAATCGAATGGCACTCCTACCTCTAGCAGGACAGGAAATGGCCTTTTCTTTCCAGGGTTCAAGGAAGAGTGCTTGGGAATGCATAATAGTTTTTTTTCATCATCCGTCACTCTCCTAATCCAATGTTCACATACTGGGTATTTCTTCCTTCCTGAGACTACTTAGAACTTTACCCAGGGGAGCTCTGAGCTCTGGGCTGTAGCAGGAGCCCCCTAGACAGGAGAAGAACTACTGCAGAAAAAGCAATCTCTATCCAGATCATGGGTCTGTACCTTGCTTTCTCTTGCATACCACAGTCTGAGAGCATCTAGTTTTAGTTTGCTGTTAAGGGATGGGTTCAGCACACACAAAGCAGGTAGCTGCTGCATCTTGGCAGATGCCAAAGGCTTCTTTTACTTCACAGAACCCTTGATATTGACTCCTCTGGTAAAGAGCAGAGGCAGGAAGCTTCTAGGAAGGTGGTAGGGGATTCCATTCAGAATGCCCTGCTGGTCATTAGTAGACAGAAAAAATTAGAACTGATCATAGGACACGAGAGATAATCTAGGAGGGAAGTTGTATCTCTTAGTGCAAGATCCATGTGTTTTAATGAAGAATAGTGTCATCTCTGGTCTCTGTTGCTCTCTCTCTTTTCCCAGCAAGTTAAGGTCTCTAAACATCTATTTGTCATGTAGGATTTTATTATCTAAATGGTTTCAAAATTGAATTGATTTCCCAATTAAATGAATAGAATTACTCATTTTAGTCTTCTCTGGATGACACTTGAGAAGAAAATAAAAAGTACATGGAAACTGTTTGAGCTCAGTGGTCTCAGTGACTCAATTAAGTATAAAATTATGAAAGGAATAAATATTCAACAAGCTTAAACTGAGTATTATTATAGGAACTCATTTCAGTCCTACATTTCTATCTTGGCTAAGAATAACAAAGAAGTTACAAGTAAATAAAAGATCACTTAGAAGTTGTGAGTAAATATCTCCTACTCTCCAATGAGATACTGCTACTAATAAGTATAAACTATTTCTTTTACAAACATACATTAATTTTATTTCAGAAATTTACAGTTGGACTATATAAAGTATTTTGCAGTTTTCCCCCTTTCAACATAAATTATTTCTAAAGTTAATCAGTATTATAAAAATGAGCTGTCACCCAAAAACACATCTTTAATCTTTAAAAAAAAAAATCCTATGACTCCAGTCAAGAATACAGAGTGTAACATTCATTCACATTTCCATCCTTCTTCAAAGACCCACAAAATTAGGAGGACAAGTGACTTAAACATTTTTGTACCAAATATCCCTTCTATGAAGAAGTCCTACCTTTGTGTGACCCAAACCTCTCAGAAAAAGTTATCTCAACTTCTTCAAATTATTTTTGTATGTTTTACTTACTTGCCATCCTTTCATTACCTTAGTGGATAAGAACAGGAAGAAAGGAATAAAGGATGGCACATTTTTTTTCTAAAATAAACTCAATAGTATCATAAAAAGGCCTTACTATTGTCCCTATTCTAAAAGAAAACAGACATAAACTTCTAACCTCATAAAACAAATCATGCATGAACACTAAAGGTTATTCTGTCCACCACTGTTCTTTTCTCATTATTCAAAATAGTAATTTTTTCAATTACACAATCACTAGAGTTGATCAAGGAAAAGGGCATTTACCTTTCAAAATATGCATTGGATCATACAATCTTCCCTCTCTGTCACTCAGTTATGGCTGTTAAATTTAGCAAATAAAGATACAGAACACCCAGTTGAATTTACATTTCAGGTAAACAACAAATGATTTTTTAGTATAAGTATATCTCATGCAATATTTGGCACCCTGTAGTTTATCTGGTAACCCTGTCAGCTACCAGATTCTCTTCCTCCTTTTATTGAAGTGTCTTTCACTGCTATAACCACTCCCCCAATCCTAGCATTCCCACAGCTTCCTCCTTATGTCAGGCCTTATTCATCTCATGCTTGTCCCACAATAACTTTCAGATTGCTTTTCTCTCTCCAGTCTCTCTCCTCTGCACATTGTTGCCAGAATAGTTTATCATGTCACTTCCCAGATTAAAACTCTAATGGTTCTTTAAGAAACAGATAATTCCTGTGTTATTTAAGCTATTCTAGAGCATAATGACATTTAAAAAGCTTCCAGATTCTTTTTTATAAAGCTAGCAATAATTATAAAAGAAGTTATTAACATGGCTTTCCAATAAATCTTCCAAAATTGGACATTTGGCTTCCTTAGAAATGACAATGCAAAAATCTCAAATAAAATATTAGCAAATGGTATCCAATATTACACTAAAAATAATAGTCCTTGTTGTGTTTCATTTCAGTAATGTAAACATGAGGCAATGTTACGAAATTTATTGGTATAATAAATCAAAACAATAGTCAAAGGAGGAAAACCTTATGATCGTCCTTAGAGATGCATAAAAGGAATGTGCCAATATTCATCACCTAATCCTGACTTTTCAAAAGCCTTTATAGGCTGGGCCCGGTGGCTCAAGCCTGTAATCCTAGCACTCTTGGATTGCTTGATCTCAGGAGTTCAAGACCAGCCTGAGCAAGAGTGAGACCCCTGTCTCTGCTAAAAACAGAAAAATTTGCTGGGATTTGTGGCATACGCCTGTAGTCCCAGCTACTCGGGAGGCTGAGGCAAGAGGATTGCTTGCACCCAGGAGTTTGAGGTCGCAGTGAGCTATGATGACAATGACGCCACTGTGCTCTACCCACGGTGACAGAGAGAGACCCTGTCTCAAAAAAATAAGCCTTTATAAAATTGGTAAATATATCTCAAGTCCAAAGCCAGAATCATTAATGGGGTAACACTGCAGAAGCATTTTCAGCAAAATCAGGAACAAGGTAATAGTGCTTTTTATTAATCATTTTATTAATAACGTGATTTTGGAAGTACTAGCCCAATGCAATTAAATATGAGAACGAAATAAGAGGTATAAATATTGGAAAGGAGGAAGCAAAATTTATCTTTATTTGTAGATAATATGATAATATGATTTATTATCATATTATTTTTCCTGAAAAAATCCAAAAAAAAAAGAACTAGAAAGCCATTAGAAGCTACAAACCTGTTTAGTAAGTGGCCAGTTAGAGGATTAAGATAAAAAACTTAATAGCTTTCCTGTGACTAAAAACCAGCTAGAAGGGCAAGGAGGTTTTGCTTTACTGCTGCATTTCCTGAGAAGCCCACTAAGGTTCTGTTGCTCAAATATGTGAAAAGCAATGATTTTCTTGGGGGTTAGAAATGATAATGTATCCTGATGTGATGAACTGACATCTAGCAGAGGCTCAATAAAAGTTATTTCCTTCTTTTTGGAAGCTCTGACTTCACCCTCCACGCCATTGAATTGGAGTTCAACTCTGAGCTAAGGCCCCAGTAGGATCTGCAGTGGGTCTCTGATGGAACAGGAGCTTTCCTTGATGCCTGTCTATGAATGAACTGGTAAGAGCATGGCTGAGGTTGGGATTCTTAGATCTGCACCTCCTTAAAACTCACTGACAGCAGTCCCTAAAAATGGAGCACTGTCTCTAAGCCCACACCAGAAGCAGTGAAAGGATCGGCCCACAACACTGGTATCAATATTCATAGTTCCTGATTCTGGTTAGTGGTCTTTAAATATTTATCACCTTATTATTAACCCTCTTGTGACTTCCCTTCCCATATTGTGCCACAAAAACACACACTCACACACATACACACTGATAAAGTTATGAATGGCTGGAGGGGTAGCGGCTGGTCTCCACTCCTCCTAGCTAGAAGCCTTGGAAGTTTCCAGTTAAAGTAAAACAGAGATTATTTATACAGAATGTTTTCAACTATGTAAATAGGTCCCTAGATTGTAGCAGACTAATGTGGAATTAATTTCTTCTTCTTTATATTTGGTTTCATTTGCTAAACTCCCTTGGTATCCTACTGCCTTGTCACTGGGTTGAGTCATCAAGGCTGGTCTCTAAGCAAATGGGAACCAAAATAGATCTAAATACTCAAGTTCAAAGCTGTAGGTAAAAGAAGCAAAAGCAAGTCTGGGAGCATATCAGTGAGACTTTCCCTGAAGCAAGACGGTAGGCTGGGGAAGCCTAAAATGGAGAAGCAAACCCTGTGCTCCTGAAGGGAGAGAAAAGACATTGCTGGACTCTACTATCTGGGGCTGGGAACAGGGGATCTTTTTGAAGGTTATGAAGATTTTCAGTGTACTGATGGGACAGGACGAGCAGAGGACCTGGCACCTGGGCAAACGCAATAGGTTTGTATAATCACCCCTTGGTATCTGCAAATAATTGATTCTAGAGAACTCCTAGTCTGCCTGCCTACCCCACTCCCCTGTGGACACCAAAATCCACAGATGCTTAAGTCTTTGATATAAAATGATGTAGTATTTGCATACAAGCTACACACATCCCCAGTATACTTTGTTATCACTAGATCTAACACAATGTAAATGCCATGTAAATAGTTGTTATACTGTATTGTTTTTATTTGTATTATTTTTATTGTTGTATTGTTATTTTGTATTGTTTTTTTCCCCTAAATATTTTCAATCGGAGGTTGGTTGAATCCATGAGTGCAGAACCCATGGATAATGGAGGGCGGACTGTATTTCCTTTCTCTTGAATCTCTGTCCTCATCCCTTTCCTCCCCAGTCCCTAACCTGGATTAGGATTAGATCCTAATTGAGAGCCCTAGTAAGACTTGCTGTCAGCTGGGGTCATCGTCCTATTTCCTTATGTGCAGGGTGACTCTATTTCAAATGCTCACTGAAACTATGCAGAGATGTCCAGATTGTTCTTTACCTGCAGACACACTGACAGTGTAAGACCCTGGAGATTGTTTTATGGACTGACCATTCTCCCTAAGCCATTGGCTCCAATATCATTCCTGATTAAGGCCCTGGTTTTTCACTACTTCCTACTTTGTGACCTTGCTCTTAGGGATTCCATGACACCTGTCCCTATCTACATTATCCCTCTCTCCACAGATCAACATACAATCAGAAATTGTAACAGTATGAAGGGGTGGGAAAATAGGACATGAGACAGGCTGAGGCAGCTCCTCCCTCAAACAGTAACTAAACAAATATTGAGTATTAAATGCCTGGGGGAAGGACAAACAGTTGCAATTCTTTATTCATGGCCATGTTTGTGAAACTTTTTCTGATTGAAAGTCCATTCCTCTTATGGCTCCCCAACACTCTCCACCTTCATACATCCCGCTGACCAGAAACACACATCTGACAGACTGACAGTTGGGGGTGTGTGAAGGCGGACTGGTTGAGAATAGGAAAGTATTCAGGGAGTAGCAGGCAAGAATGAGAAAGAAGCTAGACTTTGAACTGGCCTTCATTTCCTAGGCACACAGACAGACAGAGATTATGCACTAGGGGTTGCAGAATTACTTAAGACAAAATAGGATAAGTAACATGGACTGGAAGAGGCAGTGTTTTTCCCAGTATCCCAGCTGGTTTCACCCATCCCCATTCAACAGACACATTAGGTACTCAATGAATACCCAAATACTCAACTGGCCCCGAGACACAAGTCTTAATACCAGTCTTTCCTGATTCAGGACTATGCTTGTCAAACACCCAATGTATCCCAACACTCAGTCCAGGCCGCTCTGCTGTAAGCTACTTCCCTAGAGGGTCTTTCTAAAAGATTTCCCCTAAACTCTAGAAAGTTTTTAAAATATTTCAATTCATAAGTTTTTGGAAGGTAACCAGGGTATTTTATTTGGTATTAACAAGGCATAGGCTCAAATTTTAGGATAAAGGAAGTATATAGCATGAACTTAACTATATATTATACCTCTCTCTTTCCCTCTCCCAATCTCTGTCTGTCATTCTCACTCTCTGTCTCACTCTTTCTCTCTCTCTCTTAATCTCAAAAGTTTGTTCTTGATGGATGAATATGACCTTGAACCATTCATACACCTAAAAGAAGCAGTGTGATTGATTAATTAAGGTACATTCTGAAACCGAGGCTTTCTGGTTTCCAGAAAATCCTGACATCTTGATACACTCAGTCACAGGATAAGCAGAATAATTTATTTTTCTTCTTCTTCTTTTTACAAAATCAATGCACACAAATCATAAGCAGAGTAATTTAAATGCCCATGCTGTCAAATGCCCCTTTCTGTAGCTCACCTTCATCCACCTCCTCCTCTGGGCTGGCAGCCCACAGAAGCTTCTTAATGAAGTGATTATTCTAACTCAATTAGCAGGGAATGAAAAGAACAAAGGAAACCTATTTTGCAGTTGGCTAGTCATTCAAAGCCATCCTACCTTAAAATGTCAGCTAATTAGGAGATGGTAGGAGGGAGAGATTTTCTTGAGTACTTAGACCTTATTATCAGACCTCACTGTGATTATTAATATTATATTTCAACAAAATAAATCAGAACATTATATACCCAATTTTATTTGAAGAATAAATTTCTGTCACTCTCATCCCAGCCCGACAAGAGAGTCATAATGTCCAAAATCATAGGAAAAATTAATTCCCAAATTGGTGTTTCCTCAATTAAACATGGACAGTTCTCTTTAATTCCTTTGTGGTCTTTGAAGCAGTAATAAGCCTTGGGTATATTAACTCTCAATTTACACATAAGTAGAAAGCTGAGAGAAAAAGGTATATTTGAAAAACTATAGTTGGTAGAGACCCAATGGCTATAGATTCTAAAATGCAGAGAAAATAGCTGTTCTGTTCTCTGGAAGAAAAGTCATAAGCAAGAGAAAGCAGCAACTTTGTTGTCCAGGATGACAAATTTGATTAAAATTTACTGAATACTTAACTATGTGCTAGGCATTGCTCTAAGCATTTTACATGCGTCATATCATATATATTTCACAACCACCCTATGGAAAGGGTTGCTTGTTATCCTAATTTTTCTTGAACTCCTGACCTTGAGCGATCCTCCTGCCTTGGCCTCCCAGACTGCTAGGATTATAAGCGTGATCCACCGCTCCGGCCTTATCCTAATTTTTCACATAAAGAAAATAAATAAAAAGGTTAAGTGGCTTGTTCAAAGTTATATGAATAGCAACAAAACCAGGATTTGTACCTATTCAGCCTGACTAAAGAGATCAAACTCATAACTATTATGCAATTCTTAAAAGAAATAAAAGACCACAAATATTCTTAGGCATCCATAAAGACCAATATTGAAAAAGCACACTAGATGACTAAGGAAATGCATGGCTAGAGACAAAGAGCTAAACCAAGTCTCTGACAAGAGATTATTAAATTATCCTATAACCAAGTTTTTTTCTTTTAAGTAGGGAAATGCAGACACACATATATACATAAACAAACACAAATACATTTCAAACGCTTGGAAATAAGGTTTCCCTCTGAAAGTTAAACATGTTAAAATCCAGCCACAATGGATGCGAAGAATGCACTGTAGGACACAATCAAAGGACTGCCTGTCCAGGTATGACAGCAGAGTATACATACACCCAACATGCCAGTCAAGGTTGAGTGGGGACTAGCCGGATAAAAGGGAGCA
>CAUYMX010126220.1:0-13715 GCA_963573855.1 Lepilemur septentrionalis | reverse complement strand
GCTGTAATATATTTTTATATGAGAAATAACTATGTTTTCCAAAAGAAAAAATATTTAATGGGCTGGGCACCTGATCCAGGGTGGATCACTCAAGGTCAGGAGTTCGAAACCAGCCTGAGCAAGAGCGAGACCCTGTCTCTAGTATAAATAGAAAGAAATTAATTGGCCAACTAAAAATATATATTAAAAAAATTAGCCGGACATGGTGGCGCATGCGTGTAGTCCCAGCTACTCGGGAGGCTGAGGTAGAAGGATTGCTTAAGCCCAGGAGTTTGAGGTTGCTGTGAGCTAGGCTGACGCCATGGCACTCTAGCCCAGGCAACAGAGTGAGACTCTGTTTCAAAAAAAAAATATTTAATGAGAAGAAAAGTCCTGTTCTACATTTTTGTGAATCTCTTTAATGTTTGGATTCTCATGTGTTGTTTCATTTAATCTGTTATAGTAAATTGTTTTGATTGACATATATGAAGAAAATGTGGCCTCATGCAGGTATGTAGTTGGAAAAGTCAGGAATATGGTATTTTAATAGTCTTATCAGATATCTGTGGCTATTCTCTGATACCACACCCAAACTCCACAAGTGGTAGTTTCTTAAAGGTGAGTTACAATATAGAATATGAAACTGTATCAATTAACTTTTCCTACTATGTTACTTAAAACTCATTGATCTGTCTTGGTACTTTGAATGAATCTGTTACTGATGCATATGTTTCTTAAAAAACATCATGTGTTGGTTATTTGGAAAATACTGAATCACTGAGTTATGTACATCTTCCAACTTTTGACATTTTTCATTATACAATATCAAAAAATCATATTTGTTAATATCACCTATCTAATCAGAAGAAGTGGTATTGGGAATCTGTAAAATTCAGGTTTCTGAAATTTTGATTATTGCTAGAAATCACCATTTATTGAGTTTATCATTGTTAACAAATGCTGCCAGCAACAGGGTCATTTCATTCATTTTTGAGAAAATGTCTGTCAGATACCCAAGTCTAAATAACCATAGTTTATCTCTCATTTGTTCTTTCAAGTAGAAATGGTGTTAAAGGAAAAGGCAGCCAGTTCAGCTCACAACTCAAACAGTTGTAGATGTACTTTTCCTTGAGACAACACAGAATATTAAAAAGATATGGACTCAGGAGTCAAGATGTAATGAGTAACTTTTATGGTGAGTGCATGCTTTCGGTTGCCACCGTCTTGGTCTGTCCTAAGGCTCCAGCAGTTGTACTCGCTGTTGCTTTTGCACCATCAGTGCTAATTTTTAGAGTGTAAATTTTGAGAACCATTGTTGTAGATAAAGAACAAGAGGTAAACATTTCAAGTAGCCTTTAGGGCCAGTAACGTCTTGATATCATTATTGAAGTATTTTTTACTTTCTGGACCCGTATAAAGTTCTTGGGGGACCCCCAGAAACCGTGGGCCACACTTTGGAGAACTGCTCGCTTAGAGTAAGCAATTTCTGATTTGACTGTATTTCTCTCATTTCCTCTCTTTGCCTTTACCTTTGCTGAGGTAGGCCCAGTAGGTGCGCCGATCTGGGTTGAATACCATTCCTGGTCAGATCTCCACTCCTGACTGGCTGCCTCAGCACAGGCACTAGACAGATGCTGGGAATAACCTTGGGCACAAAGGAGAAGACCGGTTCTTAGCCTCACCTCAGCTTCAGGGGCAAAAGCAACAGGGAAGGGCCACAAACCTGCTAACCTTGTCGGCTTGCTAGCGTGTGCATTCAGAAATTGGTCACATCACATGGACTTGAGTCCGCAGTGAGACATTAACTATGAGTCAAGTGCTTTCCTTCCAAAAAAGTCTTTGGGCTCCGGGGCGGGAGAGACTCAGACTGAAAAGGGCCCTCCAAAGTTCTCTCAGGACTGCATACTCTAGACCCAAACCTTCTGAGTCATACCACAGTCATTTCATTCTAATTCATTCTAATTATCTCCAGGAAAAGGTCTCCAGTTTCCTGGCTGTAATATACCTTCAGAATTAAGAGATTTTCCTTATGAGTACTATAGATGCCTCCTTTTGTAATTGAAACCTATTTCCTCTAGGTTTTTTTTAAAGTTAAAAATAAATAGTTAATAACAATGCTTTTTATGCTTTTTCTTTATATTTTGGAGACAATTTTGTTTTCTGTATCTTCACCCCAGTCTACTTTAGCCTTTCTTTTGTTTTTTTTTGAGACAGCGTCTCACTCTGTTGCCTGGGCTTGAGTGCCATGGCATCAGCCTAGCTCATAGCAACCTCAAACTTCTGGGCTCAGGTAATCCTCCTGCCTCAGCCTCCCAAGTAGCTGGGACTACAGGCATGCACCACCATGCCTGGCTCATTTTTTTGTTTTCTGTTTTTAGTTGTTCAGCTAATTTCTTTCTATTTATAATAGAGACTGGGGTCTCGCTCTTGGTCAGGCTGGTCTTGAACTCCTGACCTCAAGCAGTCCTCCCACCTCGGCCTCCCAGAGTGCTAGGATTACGGGTGTGAGCCACCGCGCCCGGCCTCTTAATTCTGTTTTTAACCCAGTTTCTTCAGTCTAATGGTTCTGAATTGGGGCAGTTTTGCCTCCCAGGGGACATTTGGCAAGGTCTAGAGACATTTTTGGTTCTCAAAACTTGGGATGGAGGGGTGGGATTGCTACCAGCATCTAGTGGGTAGAGGTCAGGGATCTTGCCTTCATTTCAGTAAAATCAGTAATTTTGTTGTTACGATAAAGTTTTCACAGACTTTATGTTCAAATGATAAGAACATTCTACAATGTGCAAGGCAGCCTCCATCAACAAAGAATTATCTAGCCCAAAATGTCAGTAATTCCAGTCTTGAATGACCCTGCTTTAGTCCTTCCTTGTAATTTGTTACCTCTTTCTTAATGTTTTTCTGCTGAATTAAGAATTTGGTTTTACTTTGTAGAATTGTGGTTTTGTTTTGGAGAAAATATTTTGACAATGTTCAGAATAAATAGATTTTAGAGGTAGCTCACTTTTTGGAATGATGACTTAGATTTGTGCCTTAGGTCATGCTAGATCATTTTTTTCTAAACCAGAATGAGCACAATTATCTGATGACTTTTAAAAATGCAGATCTGCATTCTGGGCCCAAATGAGTCTTTAAAAGAACTCCTGTAGAAATGCCTGTAATTAGGCAAATTTGGGAATCAGTGAAACAGGTATGTATTCATAAGCTAAAAAGAAAACGGGTGGGCTTTTAAGACTGCTACTGTGTAAAGAAAACGTCCTTTGTGGCTCTCAGAAGTGATATACACCCTCCTGGGCAACCAGTTCTGTCAGTAAAACCAGTCAGGTAACCCTCAGGTTGGCAAGACTGGGGGTGTCAAATAGGAGTTTGGCTCTTTCCAGCTGTATGCTGTACAGTTGATCTTGTTTGCCACAAGTTAGTTTTTGGAAGGGGTAAGGGTGAAAAGTAATGTGGGAGGGGGTGGAGGAGATTTCTAAGAGAATCAAAGAAATGCCATTTACTTTATATCCTAGGAGGGGAATTACTTAGTATTGATATTTCCTCTGTAGCATCTGTTTGCTACCCACATTCACCACAATGGTAGGTGTCCTTAAAAGCTACTTACTGTATGAGTTAACCTGCTCAAGGCAGTGGGGGACATTGGGAAACACAGGGATGTCCACGCCACTCCTGATGTCAAGGACATACTTGACCCCATCCATACTTCTTGGCTAAAAGGAACGTTAATGAAGGTGAGCTTGTTTATTGCAATGGTTTCACAAGCTGTAGAGATTAGAAATTTGTTGAGGAAGGAAAGAAAAGATGCCTTTTCTTTTACTTTTTATTTCTTTTTTTGTGGCCAAGATGTCACTTTTAATACTGATTGAGGCAGAATTTAGTGTGAGAGCCAGGTGAGCCTACACTGAACCCTTGAGTTCAGGCCACACACGCATTGTAAAGCACTTAGCATGGTGGAGCAGGCTTGATCCCTGAAAAAGAGAAGAGAAGGGCAGCAACTTCTGAAAGGAAGTGAATTTTGTTTAGAAGGATAATATTAATAGCTTCTTTTCCTGATGAGTTGTTAAAGAAGCAGACTAGAATTTTATGAAACTCTGTAATATTAGTTTATATTGGAAGCATAAAGTAAATATTGGTTCCATTTTTGCCCTCTGGATTTCTTTTATTACAGTTTTTAACTTTTTTTTTTTTAAAGACAATCTTCCTCTGTTGCCCTGGCTAGAGTACAGTGGCATCATCATAGGTCACATGCAACCTCAAACTACTGGGCTCAGGCAATCCTCCTACCTCAGCCTCCCAAGTGACTGGGACTGCAGGTGTGAGCTACTGTGCCCAGCTAATTTTTCGGTTTTTAGTAGAGATAGGAGCTGACTCTTGCTCAGTGTGGACTCGAACTCCTGACCTCAAGTTATTCACCTGCCTCGGCTTCCCAGAGTGCTAGGATTACAGGTGTGAGCCACTGTTACTTTTTTTGGTGGAGATTTTCAAACACACACCAGAATGGAGAGATTAGTGTAGTGAATCTCCATATACTCATTACCCAGCATCAACAGATGTAACACATGGCCAGTCTAGTTTCATCTATGCCCCCAACCCCAGTTATTTTAAAGCATATCAGTATATAATTTCATCCAGAATTATGTAAGATGGTCAGTGGTTATATAACTTATACCCATGCTTCAGTCCTTCCATCTGTGCTGAGCGTCCACCTCCTTCACAAGGACTTTGATGCTACTGTGGTCCCCTTTCCACTTCCCAGTCTGCAGGCTTTTCTGGTCTGCTGGGGCATCCCTATTGATAGACAGACGGTTCCCAATTTAGGATTTCTCCACTTTATGATGGTGTGACTGTGACACACATTCAAGTACACTCCTTGACTTACAATGGAGCTACATCTGAATAAACCCATCCTAAATTGAAAATATCCTAAGTTGAAAATGCCCTTCTGACTTACAGTATTTTCAATTGATGATAAGCTTATCTGCATATAGCCCCATTGTAAGTCAGGGAGCATCTGTACAGATGTGCTGTGGTGTACTACATCTCTTCCATTTACTCTTTTTTTTTGTAAGAGTTGGGGTCTCACTCTGTCGCCCAGTCTGGAGCAATCATAGTTCACTGTAGCCTCAAACTCCTGTGCTCAAGCGATCCTCCTACTTTAGCGTCCTGAGTCATTGAGATTACAGGTGTGAGCCACTGCACCCAGCTTTTGTTTGACCTCTAAATCTTGGAGTGCCTCTGAGCTCAGTGTTGGGCCTCACTTCTCTTTATTTGCACTCTCTCTCTATCTGATTTTACCCACTCCCATGGCTTTAAATGCCATCTTTATACTGATGACTTTTAAGTGTATATCCACAGCCTAGCCCCATCCTCTGAGTTCCACGTGGATATTGGTAACCTGTGATCCAGACTTCACAGGTGCAGAGAAGAGTTCTGACTTTACCTTTTTCATTTTAGTAAGTGGACCCAATACACCCAGTTGCTCAAGTCAGTTGCCCGAGTCATCATAAATCCTTCTCTGCCCCCATCCAGCCCTTCAGCATGTCATATCAGTTCTGCCTCAGTGTCTTTCTCAAATACATTCGCTTCTCTCTGTCTGCATTTCCATGACTAATCACCATCATTTGTCAACTGGAAAACTTCCTAATTGGTCCCCCTGCTTCCATTTTTGTCTCCTATATACGGTTCTCACAGCAGACAGAGTGCTCTATTAAAAATGTTTAACCATATCATGTAACTCCTTGCTTAGGCCTTAATGACTGCATTTCATGTAGAATTAGTGACTGACTCCTTCTGGGTCCTGTCTGCTGCTCCTGATTCATCTCTACTACTTTTCCTGTTCTTTGTTATGCTGTGGCTACACTTGTCCTTTCACCCCAAGGTCTTTCATGCCCCAGTGCCTAGACTCTTGCTGTTCCTTCTACATGGACTGTTCTGTTCCTGGCTCTTGTTCTTATTCTTCAAAAAGCAGCTTCAATGTCATCTCTTCTGAGAGCCCTTTTCTGATCACTCTTCCCAAAGTAGTCACTTACGTACCTCAATCTATTCTTTGTCACATCATGTGTTTTCTCCAGCATATATTTATTGAGTGCCTATTCTGTGCCCAGCACTGTTCCAGGTACTGGAGATATAGCAGGGAAGAAGGTAAACACACTCAAGAAGCTTAAATATAGCTTCAAATAAATCATATGCCGACTTATCTGTGCCATCTACACAAATGTAGCAGGCTAAGGGAATTGAGGGATAGCTTGTTCTTTTAGACAGAGTGGTCAGAGGAGGAAGCATTTTGTCAAGGACTCCAATGAAGTGAGAGAACATCATACGAAGATTTGGGGGAAGAGTGTTCTGGCAAAGGGGAACAGCAGGTTAGGCCCCAAGGAAGAACAAGTTTTCTACCTTGAAAGACTAGGTTGTAGGCATGTGGTCAGAGTGGAATCAGGAAGAGCTGAGAGGCAGACAGGAGTCAGATCACTTGGGGCTTCATGGGCCATGGAAAGGAGTTTGGTTTTTATTCTGAGTGTGGGAGGTTTTGAGCAAGGTATAGATATGATCTGATTTACATTTAAAAAGGATCACTCTTGGGTGGCAATTAGTGCTGAGGCCAAGAGAAGGCAGAGACTGGCCAGAAGTTGACTGCAATAATCTAGATAAGAGGATAATGCTTTTATAATTATTTTGAGTATTGCTTCTTTTCTAGAAATGTATCTAGAAATAAAGCTCTGTAAAGTCAGGGATCTTGTCTATCTGTTCACCGCAGTTCCTGATACCTGTCAAATTCCCTGGCCTTCAGTAAATACTTTTGAATGAGTGAATGATCTTTAGGTTCCCACGTAATTGTGGCATTCTGAGAACCTGTGCATGCTAGCTGTGGCCCATTTTCTTGTCTCAGAGGGCCTTAGTCTTTTCATGTGTTCTACAGGGGGATCCAACTCTGGAGGTGATTTCTAAAGGCTTTGTCATCCTCACTGTGGACAACCATATATCTGTTCTTGGTTTTACCAAAGGAGTTGAACATTCACTGAAAACGAGATTTACGTTTAAAAAATTATTTCAGCTGTAGTCCTGAGTACACCAGCTTGGAGGAGGCAAGAGATAGATTATTTGGAGGATATGGAGAGACTGGGGCAAGTCCAGGCAGATGATGTTGTGGCTTGGACTCAAATGGTAGCCAAGGAGATAAGGGAGAATGCCAAAGAAGTGATGAGACTTTCCCAGACTTGCACAGAGTTGAGGCTAGAACCCATACTCCCAATTCCTAGTCCAGCACTTTTACTCTGCCACCTCTTTTGATACTTTAAAAAATGTCTTAAGGGAGTCAGCTTTTTAGACAAGTTATAATGGATGTGGATGTGTGATGCCAGTGAGTTTAGTTAAAACAAAGACCTCCTTAAAAAAAAAAGTTATGAACATCTGGATCAAAATTTACCCATATGAAAACATGTTTTTTGCTTGCATATGCCTCTTTGAGAGGGTTCTCGGGACAGCATTTGACTGGAAAACAGGAGAGGGAAGGATATTTCCACTGTATGTGTCTGTTTTTGTACCTCTGGATTTTGAACTATGGGTGAGTGTATTATAAAAATGGTCTGTAGTAATTAAAACTTAAGTGGTTTGCTCTTAAGGTCTTCTCACTTTCAGGTGCAGCCATTTAGTTGTTAAACCTATACAAGTTAGGCAGGTGGGCACAGTCTTTCTTCACTGTAGTTGGAAGTACATGTGAAGTTTCTAGATAAAATCAGCTTGCCACAAAGTCAAGGTCCCCTGTCTCTTACCTTTTCCCTTGTCCTCTTAGCTTCTGTGGCTGTTCTTTATTGATCCCACCCAGCCTTTAGACCACCCCCTTGTTTTGTCCTTCATTTGATATATGGACCTTATTAAAATATTTACTTGATGGCTAATTAATGCTGTTACCTTTTTGCCATTTCTTTCTTTCTTTTATTTTTTTTTGACACCTGCCCTTACTAGAGTTTACATGAGGGGGAGGGAAGATTTTTCAGGAGGCAGCTTGTTAAATTCAGTCCAAAATGAAACTAACAGCATACCATTTTAATTCATACAGGTATATAGAAAGAAATGCCTTAGGCCAGATTGCGATAGCCCAGGAATTTGTCAATACCATCTTACTACTTCAATCCTAGTTTCTCCATTTTCAGTTTTTTCTTCCTTCCCTCAGTGTCTCCTGTGTTTTGAGATCTTATATGAAAGCAACAACTCTAAAAATGTTTTTACCTTTAACAATTAATTTTTTTTTTTTTTTGAGACAGAGTCTCACTCTGTTGCCCAGGCTAGAGTGAGTGCCATGGTGTCAGCCTAGCTCACAGCAACCTCGAATTCCTGGGCTCAAGCGATTCTCCTGCCTCAGCCTCCCCAGTAGCTGGGACTACAGGCATGCGCCACCATGCCCAGCTAATATTTTGTCTATATTTTTAGTTGGCCAATTAATTTCTTTCTATTTTTTTTAGTAGAGACGGGGGTCTCACTCTTGCTCAGGCTGGTCTCGAACTCTTGACCTTGAACAATCCACCTGCCTCGGCCTCCCAGAGTGCTAGGATTACAGGCGTGAGCCACTGTGCCCGGCCTCATTTTTGAAAGCTGAAAATCCACGTACATGTTGCCTGCTACCCCTGCTTCTCTCCTCTACTCTTCCCACTGGTTTTTTTGAGTTTATCATTTGTCAGGTATTGCAGGTGTTCTGCATACATTTCTGTTGTGGGGCCTGTTTCAGAGAATGAAAGGACAAGCTTTGTTATACTTTAAACTCTGACCTAGTTGTGTTTGAAAACTAGCTATAGGAAAGAAATGCCAAAGAAAATGATCTCAAGACCATTTGCTTTTTAAAATTTTTTTAAAAAAATAATTTACTTAAAAATTTAGATTTATTCATTTTTTAAAATTATTTTCTTCTTTTCAGAAGGCAAAATCCTGGAAGATAGGGACCATTTGCTTTTATAAAAATATATAGGCTTAGGATTTTTTTGGTAGCTATAGAATACCAGTGGATGAAACTAAAGCTAGACTTAAATGTTCAATTACCCTCGCCGCCCCCCCAACCTTGAAATAATACTTTGGTGAAACAGTGTTAGGAATTGATTGTTAGTACTTCCGCCACACTGTACAGGTTCCCCGGTACATTTTAAAAATGCATGTGTGATAGTTATTTCCTTAAAGTCACCTCGCTAAAGATTAGAAGGACTCTTTTTGGGAAATGCTATCTGAATGAGCTATCTTTCTGTGCCCCTGGGTTGGGTTCCCCTGCTGGGTGGAGAGCAGGTGCCAATAATAAGACCATGTTAGCTAGAATTCAATCTTAACCCAGCTGCTGGGTTCTATAAATACAGCATTTGTCCAACTGGATTTTGTGCTTGTTTCTGTACAATATTATCAATTTGGGGGGTAGACAGAGGTGGGGGGTCTGATGAAATGAAATATAAGAAAAAATTTCTTAATTTCCAGAATTTATATTTGCTCACCTTTATAAAGTCAGTTGATTGAATGAGGTGATCAGCAGGTGTCTCATTAATTTAAAATTTATGGTAATCCTGTTGGTTGCCTTACAATGGCTTGGTTTTCCTTGACTGCCATGACAAGTAATTGTTGCTATGGTGTGTTGTTTGTCATTTTTAGTAAAATTAAATTAGAGGGCTAGAGAGTGCTGCTTTCTCCAGGGTGGTCAGAACAGCCTTTCTGAAGAAGTGACATTTGAGATGAGACCTGCATGATGAGAGGGAGCCCGTTTATAAGAAAATCTGGGGAAAGTGTGTCTCAGGCACAGGAAGTAATTGGTGCAGGGATCCTAAAACTTGGTCTATCTGAGGAACTGCAAGGAGTGTGAGGGAATGAGTTAGGAGGGTGGTGGGAAATAGGGCCCATAGGCACAAGCAAGCAGGACCTGATAATGTAGGCTCTTGGGGGCCAGAGGGTGCATCCTTTGTGTTACCTAAATTTTCAACAACAGAGTGATTTTGGACCAGTTTGGAAGAAAAACTAGGAAAAGTTAAGAGGAGAACTTTGAATATTCTGGTGGAAATATATGCTAATCAGGAACTGGTTATCTTCCAAAATCCTCTTGCTGTTCTCTTTTCTCTCTTACCTACCTTGTAACCCCAACTGGTGAAAGTAAGGGGGCAGAGGAGATAGGCAGAATAACATTTATAACATGGTTTCCCTCCTCTCTTTCTGTTTTTGAAGATACCATTTGTGGCCTCCACTGGAGAAGTGATTGGGGGTTATAGTTGTGACCCAGTGAGTGAATCTTTGTTTTAACTGTCACAGCACCTGCTATTAGAGGATCATTATCGTGATCGTCATTTCCAGGGAAAGCATTTTAAAAAAAACATACGCACACTTTGGGAGCCTGAGGCAGGAGGATCAATTGAGCTCAGGAGTTGGAGACCAGCCTGAGCAAGAGCAAGACCCCATCTCTATAAAGAAAAAAATATACAGAGAAAAATTAGCAGAGTGTCTGGCGTATGTCTGTAGTCCCAGCTCCTCAGGAGGATCGCTTGAGGCCAGGAATTTGAGGTTGCAGTGAGCTATGATGACACCACTGCACTCTACCCAGGGCAACAGAGCGAGACTCTGTCTCAAAAAAATAAAATAAAAAAACCACAGAGGAATTTAGACTTTAATACAAAATTGCAGATTAATTAAAATATGATGATTTACAATTTTAGGTTGTTAATGATTAAAATCTCCTTCTGTAAGTTAGATATACTGTCTGCTGTGGTTTGAATGTCTTGCCTCCAAAATTCAGGTGTTGCCAATGTGATAGTTTTAAGAGGTGGGGCTTTTAAGAGGTGATTAGGCCATGAGGACTTTTCCCTTGGGAATGGGACTAAGGCCCTTATTAAAGAGGCTTCATGCCAGTTCAGCTAGCTTGCCCTTTCACTTCTGCCATGTGAGGACTCAGCAAGAAGCCCCTCATCAGACACCAAATGTGATTCCTTGATCTTGAACTTCCCAGTCTCCAAAACTGTGAGAAATAAATTTCTGTTCTTTATATATTACCAAGTCTTAGGTATTCTGTTATGGCAGCACAAAATGGAGCAAGAAACTGTCTTTTCAGAGAGCAGGAATTCTGTCTCACTTTTCCACAGACTTTGAAGGCCAAGAAGCTGGAAGCTAAATTTAATGCCCAAAGTTATGCTAGCATTTTATTATATTGATTTTTTCTTTTTGTTTATCCATCTGGTATATATTATCTTTATTCTAATTCTTTCCCTCCCATTGTATTCCTTTTCTAATCCTTTTGGGGCAAGTGAGATCCAGATGCTACATCATAAAATTCCGAGACTACATTTCATAAATGAGAGGTTTTGCATTTGGCTGCTATTTTATGTATCAGGGGACTAAAATGGTACCATTTCTTAAATTTTAGATTCTTTTCTTTTTTTCTCTTTTTTGTTTTTTTGGGACAGAGTCTTGCTTGGTTGCCCCAGCTAGAGTGCAGTGGTGTGATCATAGCTCACTGCAACCTCAAACTCCTGGGCTCAAGTGATACTCCTGCCTCAGCCTCCTGAGTAGTTGGGACTACAGGTGCGCACCACTATGCCTGTCAAATTTTTCTTTTCTTTTTCTTTCTTTTTTTTTTTTTTTTTGAGACAGAGTCTCACTGTTGCCCAGGCTAGAGTGCCATGGCATCAGCCTAGCTCACAGCAACTTCACACTCCTGGGCTCAAGTGATCCTCCTGCCTCAGCCTCCCGAGTAGCTGGGACTACAGGCATGCGCCACCATGCCCAGCTAATTTTTTCTATATATTTTATATATATATATTTTTAGTTGTTCAGCTAATTTCTTTGTAGTTTTTAGTAGAGACGGGGTCTCGATCTTGCTCAGGCTGGTCTCAAACTCCTTAGCTCAAACGATCCACCTGCCTCTGCCTCCCAGAGTGCTAGGGTTATAGGCGTAAGCCACCACGCCCGGCCTAATTTTTCTGTTTTTTCATAGAGATGGGGGTCTCACTCTTTCTCAGGCTGGTCTTGAACTTCCCTGAGCTCATCAAGCAATCCTCCTGCCTTGGCCTCCCAGAGTGCTAGGATTACAGGCGTGAACCACCGTGTCCCACCTAGATTATTTAATGTTCCATAGGTGGAACATTAAAGATTGATGCTTTTAAATAAAATGGATCTGAAAGTCTCTAACCTGTCAATAATAGGTGGTTCTTAAGTGTTGGTATCCTCCTCCTCTTTGAACTCCAAAACAATTGGGCATTATTCTCTAGACACCTGTGATAGACCTGTCCACTGGAGAATTTAAATATGACAAGTTGTTAATGTCACTACTTGCCTTTAGATATATTCTCTATGCTTTGAATCTGCACACATGGCAACTATAATAAATTTCAGTCTGAGCTAAACTTGACTTTTTCACTTCTACAACTTTTCTCTTTGGTTTCTACACTTGCTGGGATTAAAACCCATACACTATGTAGAATTTATGTATGGCTCTGGACTTAATGTCCTGGCGTAGGACCAGAGCTGAATTGAGTCTTTTAGAAATGTACATGTTGACTTTATGATAAACACAAAGCAACCCCTTAAGGATGTGTCCCAATCTAACAAATTATTTCACTCATTTTGCAGATGAGAAAGAGCCCATCAGAGATAATAGTGAATCACCTAAAGCCACAAGTGGAGATTAAGTGTGGGCATTATCAGGAAATCATTAGTTCCTGCTAGGAACACACCCTTTGTTTTATTTTAAGTAAGAGGTATCACAGCCCAACCAACCCTTCTTTGCTGCCTCAGTAATTAGAGCACAGAACCAAATGTCATCCTGAGTTTGAATATGAACCATGACATCTTTTGCTATTTTCTCTTTGATCTGAATTCCCACACCTAAAAGGATAGTGTTTACCTCAAGGGATTGTGTGAGAATTAATTTAAGTTTAATTTTATAGATGAGGCATTTACAAGGAAAGAAATTCCTCTTCCCTTTTGCATTTGGCTGATGTTTAGGCCAACTTTAGAATTTAGCAGAATTTTTCATTTTATAGAGTAAAGTCAAGTATATGTCAGTGTTAAGCTTGGTACATGTATTACCTCACCCTGTGAAATAGATAGACATTTAATCAGTACAATGCTTTTTATGTAAGTGTGAAGCAGCTTAATCATCACATTATTATTCGAGATCTTGACATTGTCACATAGGAAAATGTCAACAAAAATATTAAAACACTATATTTTAAAAGTTTAGCCCTGTTGAAATGTAACATATCTATTAAAGGATGTTTATAGTTTGATATGTAATAAAATATGCTTTGCTAATCTGTTTTGGTCTTATATCAGTTTAGATGTTTTGCTGTTTTTATTTTGCCTGACTAGTTTTTAGATAAGATTATCTGGCTGATTTAATTTTGTTTTGTTTTCTGCCCCATATGACCTGTAGGAATGGCTTTTTTTTTGTTTTTTGAGACAGAGTCTCACTCTGTTGCCCAGGCTAGAGTGCCGTGGTGTCAGCCTAGCTCACAGAAACCTCAAACTCCTGGGCTCAAGCAATCCTCCTGCCTCAGCCTCTTGAGTAGCTGGGACTATTGGCCTGTACCACCATGCCTGGCTAATTTTTTCTATATATATTTTTAGTTGACCAGCTAATTTCTTTGTATTTTTAGTAGAGACGGGATCTTGCTCTTGCTCAAGCTGATCTCGAACTCCTGAGCTCAAGCGATCCTCCCACCTTAGCCTCCCAGAGTGCTAGAATTACAGGCATGAGCCACCACGCCCAGCCAGCAATGGCTTATTTT
>CAUYMX010126213.1:0-12841 GCA_963573855.1 Lepilemur septentrionalis | reverse complement strand
TGAGGAGCCTCGAACAAATTGCTTTAACCTCTGCAGGCTCTGGTTCCTTTACTCTAAAATCAGGGGTGGAGAAATGGAAGTTCTCTTGCTGCTCTAACGTTCTATAATCCTAGGACATCTGGCCCTCACCAGCAGTCGACGGAGGCTGGCAACATGGCAGGCCGGGGGCATCTCCTGGCAGCTCTCCGCCCCCACACGCTCCCCACGCTCAGGCACAGTGGCTGCAGACCCAGCTCAGGTGACCTCACTCTTCTGGGTCCTGAAGACCTTTGGACTTCCCTTCCTTCCCTACTACTATGCAAATTCCCCTGAAGAGGACACGCTTCAATCTCTATCTGTTGGTTGGGGAGGAAAAGAAAAGGAAGGGACTTAACAAGATTTATAAAAATTGCCTACCGTGGGAACATAGGGGTGAGAAGGGGAAAGGGGATTGATTGGAAACATCCAGAACTAGATTATCCTTGCTTAGAAAACCCTTCGCGGCTGAGCCGTGTCCAACCCTCTCCATGAGCCCCTGGGCCATCCCCAGGCCTTCCCAGCTCACACCCTGATGGGTCCTTAATCCTCCTCCTCCCATGCCCTCCCTCCCAACTGCCCACTCCCCATCTGAGATAAGCAGCTCTGGTGGAGCCTCCGGACGCCAGAGGAGAACAGCCAGGGAGGTATGGAGGACCCTGTGTGCCAAAAGCTGGACAAGCCTTGGTCACGGTGCCTCTTCCATACCCTCTCTGAACATGGTCTCTACTTGTGGGGAGCAGGAAAGGGGGCAAGAAGAACTTTTAATCCTTGCCCTTTCCTACTGAAGTAGTTTCTGTGCTACGTAACCAACCACCAAAAACTTAGCAGCTTAAGACTATTCCAGTTTATCATCTCAGAATCACGGCAAACCAGAAGTCTGGGCATGGCAGACTGGGTTTTCTGCTCAGGGTCTCACAAGGCTGAGGTCTCAGCTGGAGCTCAGGAGTCTCTTCCCAGCTCCCTCGGGTTGTTGGCGGAATTCTCTTCTCCCAGTTTTCTTGCCACCTGACAGCAGGGTGGCCGTCAACTCACAGAGGCCTCCCTCGGGTCCACACCTGTGGCCCCCCTAGGTGGTTCACAGCATGACAGTTTGCTTCTTCCTTCAAGGCCAGCAGGACAAATCTCTCACCAGTGGGTGAACATGGAGTTATTCATAACATGGAGTAACCCGGGAGTGACTATCCCATTGTATTCCCAGGCCCCGCTCACTCAAGGGAACGGGGCTGGGGAGAGGGGGACACAGGGCACGTCCCCCAGGGGTGGGACTCTTGGGGCCACCTTGGATCTTGACCACGCTCCCACTGTCTCCTGTCTCCTTCCCTTCCCATCTGCTTGCTACATTCCTTTAAGATTTGGTATTTAGGGCCTTCCTACCTATAGAAGAATGTAAGTCATGATCTAGAATAGGAATTTTGTTGTCAAAAGGGAATTTAAACAGAACTGAGCCTCCCTCATTGCCTAATCTGAAGCTCAGTAGATTTGTTTACCAAACCATTAGGGTTCACTATGTTCTAGGTCGTGCTATTGAATGCTTTATGTACATGACTTTATTTAATTCCCTCAACATCTGTATGAGGGGAGCGTTGGTGTCTCCATCTAACAGATGAGGAATCTGAGACTCACACTAGGCTCACTGAGGCTCACAAGGGCAGCAGCAGAAGGGACAGATCTTCCCAAGGCCCCTCTCTTAACCTCTGCAGCAGCACGGTGCCGCTGGCTGCCACCTCACCGGGAGTGGGCAGGGTGTGGGGTGAGGAGCAACAAAGCCACCTCTCAAACGATGGTCCTCCATTGCACTGCACGGGGAACTGCACTGTCTTCTGGAGCTATCCATGTCTGGGGCACCGGCCGGCCCCCTTTGGCTTCTCTCTTCACGACCGATGATGTCTGACATTTTCAAATCAGCCTTCAGCCATCTTCATCAGAAACACAACTTTGAATAAGAGAATAATTTTAAACCTCAGAAGCCAGAAAGAGACTGTGGGTGGGTTAAACCCGAGGGGGAGCTCCCAGCATTTAGGACTCGCATAAATTTGGGGTAAGAATCAATGGAGCATGAAACAGAAACACTGACAGGCCCTGGGCAAAGCACGCACCTTCCCGGGCCCGTCTCCCAGGCCCTTGCGTGGGACAGTGACAGCCTGGCACCGGTTCTGCAGAACTGAGCTCTTGATTTGTGGCTGCCAGGAGTTCGGCCAAGGCCTACAAAGGAGGCAGGAAGCTATTGGCACAAAATGGCCACATTGCTTTGTTGTAGAATCTTTGTCAACTGTGTGGACTGAGAAAACACTGCCTAAAGCCTGGTGAGTATGTCAAGGAAGCCACTTAGCACTGTGGTAAAAGCATAGGCTCTCGCCCAGCCCTGTGTTCAAACACCTGCTTTGCCATTTTGTAGATGTTTGACTTAGGGAAGTTTTTTACCCTTTCTGAGCCTTGGTTTTTTTAATCTTGTAAGCTGGGGACATGAATACCTACCTATGGGAGGATTTAAATGAGATATTAAATCCCTTAGCACTTAGAAGAGCACCTGCCCATAGCAAGTGTCTGATAGGGACAGCTGTCGTAGGATTGCTTCTGCAGCTGCTGTTTTCCTGAGCTATACCGCCTGCCCCGTTCTAGCAGAGGTACCTCCACCCACAGTGGCATCCACCGAATTGTAGCCAGGAAATAACACATCTTCTAAGAAGTCTTCTTTTAGGAGATGCTCCCAACCTTGCCTGGGGTGCCAGAAAAGCTTCTGGGAAGAGAAGCTGTTTCAGAGCTGCACTGATGGGTGTGCAGGAGTGAGCAAAGGAGGACAGCATGGGAGGTGCTCCAGGAAGAGGGAGCAGCCTGTGCAAGGCCCAGAGTGAGAAACGGTGCATTCCCGGTGCCTGAGTTGTTACTGCTGGAACTGAAGGCCCTTATGTTTCACCTGCCTAGAGGGAGGTCTAGAGGAATGCGTGCAGGAGTTTAAAACATACATTGTGTCACCATCTGCATCACTTAGAGATGTGTTTTGATAAGTTGTGTACGTGAATGTGAGACAGACGCACACACACGCACGCACACGCACACACACAGTTATTTTAAGGCAACACTCTCCAAAAGTTCAGTGATGCTTCCAGTCTCAAGAATCGAACCTTCTTACAAAATGTGCCCGAGAGCAGGACGCCCCTCTGCTGTCCTGATGAAGGTGCCCCTGGGAAAATACTTCCACTGCATTTTTGAAAGTGGCAAACGGATTAGATCAAGATTCGGACGCTGTGGTGAGCATTCCCGCTTTACGTCAGATGTGTTCTTGTCTTTATCCATGTCCCCTTAATTCTTCTGTGGGAAGCTTCGTTTCGTGTGGACACAGAATTGGACAGGAAGACTGACGGGGTAACAGCCCCTCCTGCCTAGCTCCTGCCTGACCGACCAGGGTTTCTGTTGCTCTTCTTGTTTTCGAAGCCTGAATGGAGGTTCTTTGTACCCTCACACTTGTGACCTGGAAGGGACACAGAGCAAAGGCCTGTCCCACTGGCCCGGGGGGATGGAATGCTGACAGCTATTCCTTGCGCTTCTTTGATTTCATCCCCACATTGGATCCAGCTTTGTTTACATCCTGTCTCTTTCAGACTATGCCACATCATGACACCATCTGAAAACAAACGTATCTTCCCCTAGATCTCCTGAAAAAGAAAAAAGAGAGAAAAGAAAAACAAAAAGAAAGAAATAGGTAAAGTCCTCAAGCCAACCAACTGAAAAGGAGTGAAAAGCAGGGTGATGTCACTGTTTTCAGACCTCCAGATACTATAGTTCTGTAGGCAAATGCCACAGGGAAAGAAATCGCAGCCTGCCCCAGGCTCGGGCCAGATCGGGCCAGCTGGACACTCCAGGCCGTCCCGGCAGGGTCAGGCCCTCGGCCAGCCAGCCCCACCCAGCTGCCCTTCTCTTCCAGTGCACCATTCGGAGGCTTGGCTTTCCCTGCATTTTTGTCCTCCTCACTCTGAGTCTGCCGCTCACACGCAGGGGTTACTATGGTAATAGAAAAGCCCTGTTGTGTTAACAATTTTGCAGAGAGAGAGTTTAGGCAGAAGCGTGAGTCTGGTGTGTTTATCTTTTTATGGGGGTGGAAGCCCATATTCTGAGTTTCCAAGGGAGTCAGAGGAGTTCTGTTCTCCTCACAACTGCCCAAACCACCTGGCGATGTGTCGTCGCCTGGGCCATGGGGGTGGGGGGGCATGGACTGCCAGACCTGGGTGAAGCAGGACTGTCTCAGGAGAGGCGGGGGACCAGCAGTCCTGGCCTCAATCCTTTCAATACGGGGTCAGCATGCAGGTGTGCTCAGCACCTCCGCACCTGAGAAATCTTTGCCGAGTGGATACATGAGCACACGCCTCGGTTTTCTGCTCTTTTTCCAAGCACTCCCTTTTCCGCTTTAAGGGTTGTGTCGAGGGGGTGTGGGGCTGGACTGAGCTTCCTGAGAGCGGGGCCTGATGCTCACTGGTTTGCAGTCCCTTCTTCCTGTTCCCCATCTGCCCCTGATTCCAGGCGCAGTGGATACTCCATGAAGGCTTGTGTTGACTTGACCTGACTGGCTGGTAACCTGCAGCCACAGAGAACAGGAGGGACAGAGTCCACCGTGGTTTGACAGTAGTAAGATACATGGACAGCCTCCCCTGGGGACATCTACCTGGGCAGCTGTCCTGGACAAGGGGAGCTCTGGGATATCGCATGAGTCTTAAGACATTTCTATACTGGGGCTGGGAAAGTGACTCCTACCTCCTCCCCCAGACAACCCAGGGCAGCAGGTGACATTGAGTTTTAGATGACTCTATCCTGCAAAACACTTCTGTGACTCATGACATGACCCACTGGCACATTCCACCCCTCCCCTGCTCCTTCTATCCTTTTAAGGCTAATTATCTTTTCCTTTGCTCTGCAGCATGTCATAGGGAGATAACTTGGCTGTTCACACCAGCATTTTATGGAAATCATAGTCTCATAGAACGTAAGCATTGCCATGGATCTTAAGATCATCTGGAACGGTGAGTGATTCACAATCTTTTTTCCGTGCAACACCCTAAAGGGATGAGCCACATTTCTATCAGCAGGAAGAGCCTTCTACAGCAGCGATTCAGACTGGGGTGCCACAGTGAGGGTAACATTGGGCTCTCAGGGGGTGGCGGTGACATCTGTCAGGTTTGCCATCTGTCATCTACAGGGAAGAGCCCTGGGGGAAGGGGACATAGGACAGGTACATTGTGATAAAGTCCTGTACCTCCTACATCCTTTGGTTTTGATACCCTTTGTCTGTGTTCCTCCTTAAGCTAAAAAACAAATCAAGTTAGCAGCTCATTTTTTAGACGTGGGAAGCCAGTGAGACCCAAAGAAAGGATGCAACCAGCAACACAGAGTAAAGGACAATGTCATGTGTCAAACCCAGGTCCCCTGATTCCCAGGCCAGGTTAGGATGTAGCATAGCACATAACCCTCTGAAAAGTATAGCATGTTTTCTGAAGAAGCAAAGGATATTGATCTACTTATTTATCAGTTTAAGATACAGGAAGAAGGAGGAGCCCAGGAATTTCTTGGAAAGAGACTGCAGAGGGCAGGGGCACCTGGGCATCAGCTGGAGGCGTGGATGGGCTGGTGCTTGGTGGCAGGAGAAAGTCCTGGGCTACCTGGGAGTGGAGGCTGCTCTCCAGGCTGCACAGGGCTGGCGGGGAGGGGCGGAGGCGTGCTGGAGCCCACCGCGCAGCCCACGGTGCGTTCAGGGACTTTGTGTTGGTCGTGTGCACCAGCCCTGCTTCTTACCAGCTCAGCGACTTTGGCAAATTGCCTAATCTCTTTCTGCTTCAAAAGTGAAGATGCTAATAAAAGTACTTATCTGGCAGGTTACGATAAGGATTAAACAAGTTAATGTGTGTAAAGTGTTTAGGAGAGTGTCAAGTAGAAAGTAATCAACTATATTAGCAATTACGACTGTGATTATTACTCTGACTGGCATATGGGTCCCCTGAAAGCCAAACAAAGAATCTCAGGGTTGTTATATGTGAGTAGTTACTATAGAGAAAATTCAATGAGCTAAACCAGAGTTTAAACCAACACCACCGGAGCCTGTCTGGGGCGAATCAGTGAAGGACTCAAGTGGTGGGGTCCGTGACGCACCTGCTGAGCTTGGTGCCACGTACTTTCCAATCAGTTCCTCCAGGTCCCCCTGCCTGGGGTGCCTCGCTCCCCACTCGGAGGTGTCTGCTGGCACCACACTCTCTGGCAGTGAGGGTAAGCCCTCTCACGCACGGTGGGCAGCTCCTCCAGGCAGGGAGACTTGTATTTGCAACTCTATCAGGGTTGCCCTGTCCTCAGATCCCTGCCCCCTGCGAGGTGACAAATAGCTGCTTTGATGAACAAATTCTAAATATTCATAGGATACTGTTTTCTGAGTATCAGAGTGGCCCTCACAACCATCTCAGGGGATAGGCACAATTTTAAAAATCAGTATTCTAGGAAAATAGGTAGTTTGCTCATGGAAGGAAGGAAGGAAGAAAGGAAGAAAATTCCTGGTCACAGTAACTCATCCTATCGCTTTCTAAGGGTGACCTCAACTCCTCTCCCAGTTTCTAATACCACCTGATAAAGCCCAGATGCTGCTGCTCATGTCTGTCTCTAAGTTCCAAAGACTCTTCCAATTCCATCTGCTCCAAACTCACCGCATCACCTTATCTTCAAGACCAGCTTCTCTTAGCTTCCCTTTCCCAGGTGATGGCAACCTCCACAAGTACCTGAGCCTGAAATACGTAATTTATTCTTGACCCTCCCTCCTGCTTAACCCGTGGCTGCCATTCAATCAAACAAGTCTGCTGAACTTGGGGTGACTAACCATTCCAGATTTCCTGGGACTGAGGAGTTTCTCATCATGTGGGACTTTCAGTGCAGAAGTTGGGAAAGCAGTGATGAGTTAGTCACCGCAGATAAACTTCACCCCCAAAACATTTCTTGACTCCATTCCTCCTGCCAGCTTCATGGCCACCATAGCTGCCACCATCAGGACCACTGCAACAGCCTCCTGACGTCTCTCAATGCCCAGCCTTGCCCTCTCAGACTCGCCCTCAGGACAGCTAGCAGAGCCGTCTTTTTAGAAGCAACTCTGAGCACGTCACTTCCATTTATAGCTCTCCTCTGACTCTGTTGGCTTCCGAGTGGCTCCCCACTGCCTCCAGGGTAGAGCCAAGATCTTCACCTGGCACACAGTAGCCTCTGAGATCTGGCCCCCGCCACCACTCTGGACTCCCTGTGACCTACTGGCATTTACATGCCAGCAAAACGAGCTGGCCTCTGGTACCTCCCATGCCTTCATTCTGACCTGCACAGGCCCTTGTCTTTAATCTTTATGTGTGCTCCCCTAGAAGAAGAGCCTGAGACAAGGATCTGAATGCAAACAGTTTATCTGGAGGTGCTCCTAGGAGGCAGGCGAGAGAGAGTGGGGAGTGTGAGACAGCGGAGGGGGAAGAGCCAAATCTGTAAGCGTGCACATTCCCTGCAGGGGCCAGGACTCGAGATTCCACCAAGACCTCAGAAGCAGACACAATGCCTCCCACCATGGTCCCTCCAAAGGACTGGCAGGCTGGGGCCGTCGTATATCATCAGTTCCCTCCCCTTTTCATTGAGGGATATTTCTAGGTGTAATCTCCCCCAGCTTGCAGGCCTGGCTTGCAAGAGGGCCTAGGGCAGAAACTAGACGGGTACAGGGTGCAGCTGGAGGTGGGCTGCTGCACTGTTGGGTCTGAGCCCATTGCAGCTCAGGCTGGGAACAGAAGTAGACCAAGGGGAACTTCCTCTGCCTACAATGAGCTTCCTCATTTTGGAGGCAGGAATTGCAGGCAGGATCCAGGCTTGCTCTCACTCATCTTTAAGACTCCCTGACCTGTCATCTCCTTCCAGAATTCCTGCTTAAAAGACTTACAACCAAGGCAGCAGCTGTCCCCTTAGTACTTGGAACCATTACAGAGCCTGGGTCTGGCTTCCTCTTGTGGCCACAAATCCCCGAAGCTCATGTTTATCCAGGGCCTTAAAGCTGATGTTTTATTTTAGTTATCACTTAGGTAGTGTTTACTCTATTGCCAGGTATTGTTCTACACATTTTACAAATTTTAACTCATTTAAATCTTACAAAAACCCTTTAGGCTAAGTATAATCATGCTCGCTATTTGCCTATTGAGGAAACTGAAACACCAACATGTCTAGTAACTTGCTCAAGGTCACACACCTAATAGTGGCCTAGCTGGGACAAAAACATAGGCAGTGGCTCAGAATCCAAGCTCTTCATCTTCACACACTGCTGCTAAGCTAGACAGGGCTCCTGGATGCCTGACAGGAAGAAGTGGGACTCTTAGGTATATTAGTTTACTGGCGCTGCTATAACAAATACCACAAACCGGCTGTCTTAAACAACAGAGAATTTTTTTTTTTTTTTTTTGAAACAGGGTCTCACTGGTGGTGCCATCATAGCTCACTGCAAACTCCAACTCCTGGGCTCAAGCGATCCTCCTGCCTCAGCCTTCTGAGTAGCTGGGACTACAGGCACGAGCCACCACACCCAGCTAATTTTTCTATATTTAGTAGAGATGGGGTCTCACTCTTGCTAAGGCCGGTCTTGAATCCCAAGCTCAAGCGATCCTCCCACCTTGGCCTCCCAGAGTGCTAGGATTAGAGGTGTGAGCCACCAAGTCTGGTCAACAAAAGTGATTTATGGCCTCGCAGTTATGGAGATTGGAAGTCCAAGATCAAGGTGTCAGCAGGATTAGTCTCTTTCAGAGGGCTGTGGGGGAGAATCTGTTCCAGACCCATCTTCTAGCAGCCTCCGACATCCTTGGCTTGTAGGTGGTGTTCTCTCTGTGTCCTCCTGTCGTCTTTCCTCTGTACACATCTGTCTCTGTGTCCACATTTCCCCCTTTTTTAAGGACACAGTCATATTGGATGAGGTCCATGCTAATGACCTTATCTAACTCGATCATCTGCAATTACCCTGTATCTATATAAGGTCACATTCACAGGTATTAAGGGTTAAGACATCAGCATCTTTTTGGGAGACTAATTCACCCCATAACAAGGGTGCTGCTCTAGACTCCAGAACCCCTGCTGTTAGCGATGGGTGAGGAGCTTGAGCACTTGCACTCCAGGATACGCGGACACACGGACAGGACACTCAGGGCCCTTCCATGTCTGGTCTGGCTTGTAGCCTCCGTGGTACATCTCACGACACCTGCAATCCCAAGAGGAAGCTTTTCCTGTGCAGGGGCTGGATCGCTGCTCACAAAGTGACACAAAATTAAGGTCATGGACATAATGTTCAAGATACAATTCTGGGAGGAAGGCGATCCTTAGGCATCTCTGTAGCAGTCGGTGTTATGCAGTGTCCATGTCTCTCAGGACTTTGGGGGTGCTCTGGCCAACTTCCGCTGCCAGTCTCTGCCTCTGAGCCCGAGGGCTTCTTCCCTCCTTCCAGCCCAACCTCCAAATCTTTGCCTGCTCACAGACGGCCCCTTGTTTCTCTTTCAGCCACAAGTTCTTAGAGACGTTTCCCGTGACCTTGAGTTTATTAGGTTGTCACGAGAGGTTTTGAGCAGTGTCCTCTGGAGAATGTTAAACACATGTTCCTAGGAGAGAAGGTTTGCTAGTAACCGTTTGGAGTGCAGAGAAAGAAGTCAAAGTCTCTTCTGCATACAGGGTGAAGTCAGGCTGTCCACGTGTACTGAGGAGTCTTGAAATTATGAAGAGTTTCATGTTGAGAAGGGTCGCGTCTCTCCTGCTGTTGTTGACACAAAGGACGCAGTCAGGCGACTAGGCAAGTGCTAGGGCTTTGGGGTCACCCTGACCTGGGGCTTGAGGCCTGACTCTCCCTCTGTGTGACTGCGAGTCTTTCCTCATCTGCACGATGGACGCAATAATGGTGCCTGCCTCCAGCACTCATGTGCAGAGGAAAGGAAGCAACACAGGTAAGAGGTCAGCACATTGCACAGCATTCACAAAACAACGAACGCTATTATCTTTACCATTGTCACCAGACAGACTCAAGTTCAAATCCCTGCTGAGTCATTTATTGATTGAGTGAACACAGCTGAATTGCTTGATCTCTGTGTCTCAATTTCTTCACTTTAAAAATGGAGATAATATCTACCTGGAAGGAGTGAGAGGAATAAAGGTCACTTATAGACAGTACTTGGCATGCAAAAGGTACAATTTAATAATTATTATTGTATCTTTTTCTCCCTGTAGTGATAGGCACATAGTAGGAATGTAACAAATACTTCTGTTTGAATTTTTTTTTCTGTACCGAAAACTAACAGGCTCTCTGCAATTACTTTAGTGGACTAATTACTTCTTAGTGGACTTTAAAATCTGTGTAGTGTTCTATACTTTATTACAATATACCAGGGGGCAGGGCCTGGTGGCTCACACCTGTAATCCCAGCAGCACTTTGGGAGGCTGAGGCAGGAGGACTGCTTGAACCCAGGAGTTCAAGACCAGCCTGGGTAACTCTTCCAAAAAAGAAAAAATTAGCCAGGCATGGTGGTGTGTGCCTATAGTCCCTATAGGTACTCAGGAGGCTGAGCCAGGAGGATTGTCTGAGCCCAGGAGTTCAAGGTAACAATGAGCTACAATTGTGCACTGCACAGAGTAAGGCCCTGTTTCTAAAAACAATAAGTAAATTTTTTAAAAAAATTTAAAAAAATATGTGCCACGATTATTCTCTCATTTGACTTCTCACACTTACTGACTGTAGTCAGGCATAAACTTTCCATTTTACATGTTAATTTCAGTCATGCTTTTGTGCAATTCAAGTCCATTTCAAGGATGAGGAGTCTGGGCTAGGAAGAGGAATAAACTATGATAATATCAACTGAGCACTTTGTGTCAGCACTGTTCCCAAATTTACTCAGAAGTCTCATTCTGTCATCATAGCAATCCTTTGCCACTCCTCTAATGGGCTATTATTATACCCACTTCACAGGCAGGAAAACTGAGGCAAAGAGAGAGTCAATACACCATCTGAGATGACACACGGCAGAGCCAAGTTCCAAAGCCAGGCTGTCTCTCTCCAGAGTCCTAGCTCTTGATCACTCTGCTACTTGCCACACTGTGGCCATTTTTCTTCATCCTCAAGGATTTCTGCTCTGTCAAAATGAACCCTAATGACATACACCAAAGGACCCTGCATGCACCAGGGGTGGGTGCAGAGGGGCGGAGCTGGTGGTCAGTGCCAGGGCCTGCGGGAGGCCTGCCCCAGGGCATGCACATCCAGCCTCAGCTCTTCTCCTAGCTCCTCTCCTTGAACCACTGGGTCCCAGCAGCAGTTCGGCCCCCGCCCACCCTCCCCTCAAGGCCTAGGTGGACAGCAGCTGTCCCCACTTGCCACACTGCGGGATGGCTCCTGTGCTCCCTGCTCCATGGTTAAAGAGATCACTGAAGCGTGTAATGGGATACTGGATTTCCAATTGCTTTAGCTAACATCTCGGTGAATTGGCTTCCTGCTCCAGTTCCATTGCAGGCCTGTCCCGGTTCTGATGGAGATCAGTTAGGTGAAGGCAGGCGGTAACGTATATGTTTCAGGGGGTCAAAAGCAAGTTTTCTGGTTGGGTCTAATCTCTCCCTCTCTCCCTCTGTTTCTCCATCCAGCAAACTGATGGGATGTTATTTCACAAACATAAAAGTGTTACGAAATGCCAGCACCACCCCCCTCTTTTTTTTTTTTTTTTAGCAAGATGGCATCTCCTTTTGAGGCCTCCCGTGGTGGGCTGAACCATAACCTTACATGGGCTGGATCCGGGCTTCGTGTCACATGCTTCACATTCTTGGCTTCCAAGTCTCTGTCATCATCTAACCTTTCCTGAAGGCCAGCAGTGTGTGGGCGTAGGTGACAGGAAATCGGATCAGCCCCATCTGTGTGCACATCTGCTCGGGACCCCGTACCTGATTCTAGAGAAAGGGTTTCACGTTTAAAGTAACGTGACTAAAAAATTCTCCTCTGAATTTCTTAATCCCTTGTTGGAGTCAGTGGACATTTTTGGACCGGAAGACAGATGGCTGCCAAGAAAGGCTGAATCAGAAGGCAGAAAGCATCTCTTTAAATCCAAGACCTCTTTAACTGTTGAGTGAAAAATCAGAGTTCAGCATAGTGGCAAATTGGCAGATTGTTCTCAGTGAGAATTGTTCTCCAAATCTAGTCTTCGTTTTAAACCCTTTCCTATTCTCTTTAACCCCACAACTGTTGGGACAGATTCTTGTCCCGCACTAGATCCAGTCCTACCTAAATGGGAAGCAACTTCGGAAGCTTTCTCTTGGAAAGTCGTCCGTGCGTGGCAGACTTCTGGGCCCCTTCACACCTTTCTCTAGCTGCCAGGTACTCACTTCCTACATCTTTGTCCCCTTTCTGTAGAGACTCATAACAAAGCACAGTCCTGTGAAACTCTGCCAGGGCTCTGCAGTGAGGATGAAGTCGAGGGCATGCTTACAGCCCCCAGTGGTCTCTCTGTGGGAGCCAGGTCAGAACACCTATGCTCGCCCGAAGAACTAGTTGGCTTCTATCCTGGGGACCCTATAAACTGTGTCACCTGGGTCACACTCTCAAAGGCCCATGGGGCAGTGCAGACGAGGCTAGTGGGCTGGGAGGGTCTCAGGGGAAAGTGGAGAACACAGGGATGGTTTAGAGGGGGCAGCTACTTTCACCTACCAGGTGAGAAGGCAGGCCCAGTGTTGTTACATCTTCTGATATTTTTTTAAGAGAAGCCAGAAATACAAATTTAAAAAATATGAAATATATAATGGGAACTGCTACCATTGAAAATAAGTTCTTTTA
>CAUYMX010126209.1:0-10052 GCA_963573855.1 Lepilemur septentrionalis | reverse complement strand
TCTCTCTCTCTCTCTCTCTTCTTCCCCACTGCGTTGTTGAGCCTGCACACTGGGACCTCCTCCTACATAGCTCCCTGTGTGGCATGGTTGACATGCTCCTTGTCTCTAGGCCCTATGAATATAACAAATCTTTTAATTTCATATGCCTTTCTCAGTGTGGTTTCTGCAGCTATGTTACAGTGATCCTTAAAGACCCCAACAGGGGGTCTTACAACACAGGAGTGCATGGGTATTTGGTGACTACTAACCGTCTCTACTTGAGGAAGACTGGGAGGGGAATGTCTACATGATGTCAAATTTATTGTTTGGCTTGGACTTTTAGCTCTTCCATGATTAGGTGGGAATAGAAACAAAGAAGTCTAACAGTGACAATAACAAGGGTGCGATGGTTAATTTTACATGTCAATTTAGCTTGGCCACAGTGCCCAGATATTTGGTCAAACCTTATTCTGTATGTTTCTGTGAAGGTGTTTCTGGATGAGATCAACATTTAAATTGGTGGATTTTGAGTAAAGCAAATTACCCTCCATAAGGGGAGTGTGAGTTGTCCAATCAGTGGAAGGCCTGAACAGAACAAAGATTGAACTCTCCCAAGCAAAAATGAATTCTACCAGCAGACTCCCTGTGTACTTGAACTGTACCTCCTCCCTGGGTCTCCAGCCTGCTAGCTTACCCTGCCTACCCTGCTGATTTTGGATTTACTAAGCCCCCACAATCACGTAAGCCAATTCTTTAAAATAAATCTCTCTTTCTTGCTCTCTCTCTCTCTACTCAGACACACACACACACACACAAACACACACACACACACATATCCTGTTGGTTTTGTTTCTCTGAATAACCCTGACTAATACAAGGGATTATTAGGTTTTTTAAAGCAAACATTTTTCCTTTATTTGTTTAATAAGCATTTATTACAGAACTGCTATATGCATCTAACACTGCAATACAATGAAACAGAAGAAAAGATAAATCAGTCTAAATATTTTTCCTCAAGGAACAAGATGCCTAAGATGGAAGATAAAGAAATGTTGCAAAATGTTTACTCAATTGCCATTTCTTTTATCTGTCTCCCCAAACTGTTGCTTTTTGCATTTGTTAACAAAAGTAACCAAAAACACATAAACACTATTTCAAGTGCTTCATTTTCTTTTTAACGTAGGAATTATATTCTTATCCATATCTGCAGGCTAGATGAACAGTTGTCAAATTAGTGTAAAAAGCATGAATATAGAGAGCTATAATAATTCTGTTTTCATGTGGTGGTGAGGATATTCTGTCAGAATCAAAGCCCTGGAGCTCTTATTTTGCTGTTTGCAACTGTGACCCTCATGAAGCCAGTTCAACCTAAAGTCTTTGATTTCTCCACATTTGGTGAAGCTGTTCTCCAAGGTCTCTTCCAAGTATAGATTCTAAGTTTTATTTTTCTTTTCAGGTTTCCCTTCATTGTTTCTCCCATTCCTCTTCCCTCCCTAGTGAAATACTTCACTCTGCCCAAGGACCCTAACCAAAACCTGGTGCTTTGGGTGAGTTTGCCGTCCCAATCTTCAGAACCTTCCTGAATCCTCTCTTGCTCTGTTTGAATGCTGTCTCAGCCAGTTCAGACTACTGTAACGGAATACCATAACCTGGGTGACTTAAACAACAGAGATTGATTCCACACAGTTCCAGAGGCTGGGAAGCCTGAAGTCCCGGTACCAGTATTGTCAGGTTCTGACGAGGGCTCATTTCCTGGTTTGCAGACGGCCATCTTCTTACTGAGAGATTGTCTCTCTATGTCTTTTCTTACAAAGACACTAATTTCATTCATGAAAGCTCCACCCTCATGAACTAACTGCCTCCCCAAAGCCTCACCTTCTAATACTATCATGTTAGGGATTAAAGCTTCAACATAGGAATTTTGGAAGAACACATTCAGTCCATAGCAAATGTGTACCTATCTTGTGGCCAATTCTCTCAATATTCACTGTCTACTTCTAAAGATTTATCTGCTCAGTTAGATAAACTAACATGCACCAATGAGTCAATGAACCTGTTGCTTTATTCCTCTCTCAGCAACACAAATGCAGGACAGTTGTAGTTTTCTAGAGGAAGTTTCTTCCCACAAAGAGCAGGGCAAACATCGGGCTCTTTGGTGGGAGAACAAAAGAAATGAAGCATCACTTGACCAGCGAATTATCTGTTCCTATGACATAGGATGGACAGGTTACTAAATATTTGCTACAGATAATTTCACAAGACATTTCCTACAACATCCTTTCTCTACAAAAGCACAATTTAGCCAATCTCAATATCCTCCAAACTGAGATTACATAGGTTATGTAATAGTGCATAATGAAATGCTATTGAGATTTTATCAAATACTTTTTCATGTGTAATGAGCTGATCATATGGTTCCCTCCTTTATTTCATAACTGTGCTAAATTATGTCAACTGAGTTTTAAATGCAAGCCAAACTTGCATTCTGGGAACAAACCCAACTTTTTATGGTATATTATACTTTTTACATATTCTTGAATTTGATTTTCTAATACTTTGTTTAGGATTTTTGCACTTGTAATTTCGTTTCTTATAATGTCTCTGTAAGTTTTGGTGTCAAGTTATGCTGTACTCATAAATAGAGTTGGGAAATGTTTCTCTTTTTTCTATTCTCTAGAAGAGTTCATGTATATTTAGTGTTATTTCTTACTGACAAGTTCGTAGAATTCATTGTTAAAGCCATCTGAGAACTTTGTTGAATGGTTTTTAATTACATAACTATTTTTATTATATATCTGTCTATTAAGATTTTATATTTTTATTTCTGTTAATAAGCTATATTTTCTTTAAGGATTTTTTCATTTCATTTAAATTTTTAACTTGATTAGCATAAAGTTGGTCATAATATATTTTTATTATTCTTTTAATATATAAAATATCTATAATGTTTCCTTTTTCATCTCTGGTGTTTGTAATTTATGTCATCTTTATTTTATTTTATTTTATTTTTTTGCTTGATTAATCTTCCCAGGAGGTTTTCATTTTCATTAAACTTTTCAAAGAAGTAATTTTTGGCTTTGTTGATTTTCTCTATGTATTCATTTTCCTTTTCTTATTTTGAGTTAAATTTGCTGTTACTCTTCTGATCTATTTATGTGGGTATTTGGAGATTTTATTTTCAGCATTTATTTTTTGGATAACATATGCATCTAGAGATCAAAATTTCGAAGCATGGCTTTAGCTTCATCACAGGTGTTGATGCATCATATTTTCATTATCATTTAATTAAAAATATTTTCTAATTCTCACTATAATTTCTTCTTTGACCCATGGTGTGCATCAAAGAATTAACATACCAAGCTATCCTTTGAAAGGCATGCTTACAAGGATGGCCTTTGGATGGTGTGTGGGAACTTGGATTTGGAGAAGGTTCACTCGTTTCCAGAACTAATAAGAGTGGCTCACTATGCCTAAACTAGACAAAGACTATGATTTATGCTGAACACCTGCTTTCCTGGGAGTCTGGAATTTTGGCACATACCAGGCAGAGGCAGCCCACATGATCAGCCTCTAATAAACCCTGAGCATTGAGTCTGTAATGAGTTTTCCTGGTTGGCAACATTTCACATGTGTTGCCACAACTTGTAAGGGGAATTAAGTGCATTCTGTGTATGATGGTTATTTTATCTGTCAACTTAAGTGGGCTAATGAATACTCAGCTGGTAAAATATTATTTCTGGGTGTGTTTGTGAGAGTCTTTCTGGAAGAGGTTAGTATTTGAATCAGTATGCTGAGTAAAGAAGATCTGACCTCACGGATGTGAGCAGGCATCATCCAATCTGTCGAGGGCCCAAATAGAACAAAAATACTGAAAAAGGGGGAATTCCGTCGGTCCTTCAGCTGGGGCATCCATCTTCTCCTGCCCTCGGACGTCAGAGCTCCTGGTCCTCAGGCCTTCTGGACTTTCACCATTGTCCTCCTAGCCTTCAGTTCTCAAGTCTTTGGCCTTGGAGTGGGAGTTACACCATTGGTGGCTCCCTTGCGTCTCAGGCCTTTGGACTCAGACCGAATTACACTATCAGCTTTCCTGGTTCTCCAGCTTGCCAATGGTATAATGTGGGACGTCTAGGCCTCCATAATCATGTGAGCCAGTTCCCATAATAAATTTCTTCCCATGTATGTCTATATATATTCTATTAGTTCCGTTTCTCTAGAGAGCCCTGACTAATACACTGTGTGATCCCTCTGGGAGAGGATTCTGGGAGCTTGTAGCTGGTTTTCCCCCTGGACTGCACTCCAACAGCCTTTCCCTTTGCTGATTTTGCTCTGTGTCCTTTCATTTGTAATATATCATAGCCAAGAGTATGGCAATTTGCTGAGTCCTGTGAGTCCTCAGAGTGAATTGTTGAACCTGGAAATAGCCCTGGGGACCCTCAACACACATGGGTTTAAGCACTTGGGAATTTCTCCCCTTTCTTTTGTGCATCTGTTTGCTTAATTCCACTGCTGAGAGAACATGTGCTGAATAATTCTAATTTAAATGTATTGAAACTGCAAGATAAGTCAATTTCGGTAAATGTTCTATATGCAATTGTAAAGAATGTGTTTTTTGAAGTTGCTGTGTGCAATGTTTATATATCATTGTCAAGTTTCTTCACTGTATTTTTCAAATATTTCAAATAGTTACTGATTTTGTTTACTTATTCCATCAGTTACTGAGAGAAATGCATTAAAATTACTATGATTGTGAAATTTGTGTATTTTTCTTGCTAGTCCCATCCAATTTTTTCTTTACATATTTTGAGGCTATCCAATTTAGAACTGATATGTCTTCTTGGTAGATTGACCTTTTTATTATAATGAAACATCTCTTCTTATTACTAATAATGTTTCTTGCTTTAAAATCTACATTGATAGGAACAATGCAACATTTATCTTGGCACATGTGTGTGCACATGTGTATGTTCATGACTATGTGTTTTGCTTAGGTTTATAGGGTGTATATCTTTTCTATTCTGTGACTTTTTCTCTTTCTGTGTCTTTGTATTTAAGTATATCTCTTGTAAACAGCACATACTACGCATTTTCAATTTTTGTTCAGTCCAACAATTCAATGTAATTACTAATATTTTTTAATTTAAGCCTAGCATCTTGCTCTTTGTTTTCTATTCATTTCATTTCTTTTGGGGGAATAACTATAAAAAGTCACCATGTAAAAGTATGTATATTCAAAATCACATTGACTAGAGGAGATCAGTTGGGTCCTCAAGGGAGGATTTGACCAACTTTTTCTTAAACAGCCAGGTAGTTAATATTTTATATTTGTAGTTCATTTGGCACAACTAGTCAGCTCTGCTATTGTAAACCCAGAAGAGTCCTAAATAATACACAAATGAGTAGGCACTACCATGTTCCAATAAACTGCATTTACAAAAATGGGCAGCCAATTCACAGGCCATAATTTGACAACTCTTGTTCAGGAATCAATTAACTCTATCTTTATTTGTGCCCTATATGGTTCTTGCATTTCCATACATATTTCTGCTTTTTGTTCTCTTCATTCAGTTTTAATATGTTTTATTGGCTTGTTTTCTATTTTGCTAATCTTCTCTTCTATGTGTCTAATCTGCAATTAAACCATCTATTGTGTAATTAATTTTAATTAGTCTATTTTTTGCTTATACATTTTTCCATTTAAGGTCTTTATAGACTCCAATTCTCTGGTAAAGTTATCTATCTTCTCATCTCCTTTCTTTGACATATTAATCAAAGTTATTATGTTCAAGCCCATTTCTATTAACACCAATATCTGAATGGCCTGTGGTTCAATTTTTATTATTTTTTGTTTCTCTTGGTTTTAGGTCATTTGTTTCTGTTTCCTAGTCTGCACGGTAGGCCAATAATTCTGTGTGAAAAAGTGTGGAGATAATTTAAGGTTGTAGCTAATGTTATCTTTTTTCAGATAGAATTACTTTTTCTGTCTTGCAGACACTCAGAATAGGGGCATGTCATCTTAATGCAGATTGGGATGCAGCTAGATTGGAGATCAGTTTTAGTCTTTTATGTATACTGGTTAATTTCTTCTTTAATCTTAATCCTAGAGTATAGATATACAGGAGTTCTAGCTGGAAGTGTGAACCCCCTTCCCTGACAGGCTTTCATTCCAAGTTAGTTTCACAATTTTGTGAGGATGTTGGAAACTGGGCTCAGTTTCCCAACTTCTTAGCCAGACATTTCTGCTCTGCCCTGTCACCTCTTGGCTTTTCATTTTTTATGAATTGGAAAATTCTTCAAGGGAAAAGCAGTTCAGACTTTGGTGCTCACTTCAATGTGTTTTTCCTTTTTTCTAAAATCTTCATTTCTTAAATCTTGTTTGCCTTAGTAGCCTTGCTTTAGAGTCTCAGGTGAGACTTGAAAGCTTAGCTCAAAACCCTAGTCCCTCAGCTTCCACAGATTCTCAGCTTTTTAGATTTTTGCTAAAATGGCTCAAGGGAGAAAATTTCACAGAACTCTAAGCCCATCTCAGTTTGTGTCTCTTATTTCTGAAATCTTGGTACCTCAAATCATGGCTGCCTAAAGAGTCTTCAAATGGTGTGTGCGTGTGTGTGCGTGTGTGTGTGTGTGTGTGTGTGTGTGTGTGTTTGGTATGGTATTCTGTCCATTGATTAATCATTCTCTTTGAAAGGGTTGGTCTGTAACAAGTTATATCACCTAAAACAAGCAACCCAATATATTAATTTATAAATCTGACACTTTAGGTATGACCAGCTCAAACTACATTGTGAGCTTCATTTCTAATCATTGAAATTCTATCCTTCTACTACTAAAATCTAAATTTATATTAGTTTGAAAGCCTCTCAGTCTGCCCTCTTACACTGAATTTAAATCCTGTAAAATTCCTAGATATTTTTGTATGGGCAGCTATAAAACAATATTTTTACTAATATAGTAGATTTCTTTTACTTGAATGCTGGATTTTACACTGAAATTAAATCTTGTTAATTTAAACCTTTCTTATTAATCAAAAGTTATTATTTTTACTATTTTATACTTCAGTTTCTTGATAAAACCATGAAACTTCCATCTTTGATATTTTATTACTCTTAAAAATGTTTAAAACCACATTTTTATTCCCTTAACAACTGATTAAAAATTTATTGAAAACAAGGAGCATGACTAACTCAGTCTTGCATCCCTAGTAAATAATGCCGTTTATGTCATAGATCTACAGAATTTGTGGAAAGTTTTGTTGATCTTGGGTTTTAGATTTTTCTAATACTATTGTCATATGCTCTGCAACTCTTCTATAACCATGTTGATTACGTCACTCTTTTCCTTTATTTAAGTGTTCTTTAGAAGTGAAAAGAAAAGTGATTTTATAATCACTATGAATTCTTAGATGCCTCTTTTCTTCTCCATGGATAATTTGTGAGTAGGTTGCAAAACTTTCTTTTTGAAACGTTTTTAACAGTCTTGGGCTACTTTCCTCTTCAAATCTGGTCATTGGATTATTTTTTCCTGAATTTATAGAAATATGCTTGTCTAAGCTTTAGTTCGTACATTTTTCTAGTCTCAGCATTCCCTCCTTTGGAGATTAAAACTCTAAGATGGCACAGATACCGTCTGAGTCTTGTCTTACCTTCATGGCACCAAACAGACATCCTTGTTGATTAGAATTAAGTGCAAAAGAGTAGGAGAGAAAAAAAAATTGTCAATAAAGTAAGTCAAGAATTTATCAGATTGTTGCTTTTAGCAGAAAAAGATTTTTAGCAGTTGTGCAGCTTGTTGAATTACACACAGTCCTTAGTAAATCTTGCCTTTGTGATAGTCTCTTAATTTGTATTAAATCACGAAATTTTAGCTCATGAAACAAGCATAAGGGGGAAATGCCAAAATAGAAAATCATATTAAGAAAAAAATGAAATGGAAAACAATTTTACATACAAATGAATAAATGCAGGAAAAACATAAACATATGCGAGTTCTAATTAGATGTTGATTTCTTTCTAAATTGCAATTCTGTGATCACTTATTTATATAGAAAACTGAAAATACTTAATATAAAGGATATTTAAAGAAAGTAGAATGGGATGTCAGTAAAAGATGACTTCAACTTTTACACAAAGTCCCCGAAATCTAGAGAGAAAGAAGAAGAAAGGCCTGAAAACTCACCTATTCTAAAAGGTGGACCAAAACCTCGTACGTAACTGCTTACTCCAGACAGTGATGTCTGTACTTGCAGCTAGCTAACTCCAAGCAACAAAGGGATGGAATTGTGATGGAGCTGCTGCATCCAGGAGTTGGCCAGCTACCTTCAAGACACACTCAGATGGAACTTGGATGTTAATGGTATTGGCAGTCAGCAGTGAATTTTCAGATGAATATTTTTAATTTTGGTTCCATCGCCAAGGGCCAAATCTCCTTCTAAGTTGGTTGCATGCTGGGCTGCCATCCATTCATCTCGGGATACAATGGAACATGCGATCCTGAAGTTGGCCAGATCCTCCTCTCTGGCCCTCTGCAGACTGACTCTCATTTTTTGCTTCAAGCAAGCCAGAACCAGGATGAAATTCAGGAACAAAGATGATAGAGGGTTTTTTTTTTTAATTTTATCAACATTTTTTTACATAAGATTCTGGTGGAAGAGCTAGCTAGCTGTTCCCCCAAACATTTGTGCTCCCCATCATGATGCATTTGTAGCTGGTAAAGCCCAACCCCACAAGGATTCCATTTCCCAGAACCATCACTTGCTCCTAAGTGGTGTCATGGAACTAGTTCCCTCCAATGGTATATACACAGAACAGTGAGTGTCACCTCTAACTTGAAGTGCCAAGGAAGTAGGCAGGCATATTCTACCCCGTATCTTATCCCATCTACTGGCTAACTGTTGTTGCCCAGGGAAACCTCTGTAGCTACTTCTTGAAGACAGAAGAATTTCCTTAGGCCTGGGTTTCTAAGTAAGTACAAAACAGTGTTTCTTCTCTCCAACAGACAGAAATACACACATTAGATTTTTGCAGAGCTAGAAAAAAAATTAATTGTATTACATTGCTGAGGTTTGTTTTAAAGATGTTTGTTCCAATAGCTACCTTAACTTATAGTGCCTTTGTCTCAGTCGTTCACACACACACACACACACACACACACACACACAGAAGCACTCTTAGGCAATTTACCTACAAGGTCTCATAGAGCGCTTATATCAATCAGGGTTTAATCAGAGAAGCAGAACCAGTAAGAAGTGTATTGTGTGTGTGTGTGTGTGTATAAAAAGATTTGTTACAAGGATTTGCCCTTGCAAAATTGTGGGAGTTAAGCAGTGTTGGAAAGGCTGTTGTCTTTGCATCTGATGCTGGAGCCCGAAGTCCACAGAGCAGGCTGTCAGAAGGCTGGATGGCTGCAGGGTGAGGTCAAACAGGGACAAGCTAGAACTCACAAGCACAAACTGGACCCCACAAGGACATACCGGAAGTAGGGTCAGTTTTTAATGCTTCTAAACGTGAGGGCATGAGTATTCCACAGGTGATGCCAATGCCTTCATCGTGGAACCAAACACACAGGTGACAAGCTGGGGGAACTCTAGGAGGATCTCGATAGGTAAGGAAGCAATTGCAGTCCTGGCTACCATCCTGCACCAAGGCGACGAGGCAGCAGATCAGCAACAAAGTTTGTGAGCTGCAGAAGCATCTGATGACCCTTGCCTCAAATTTTTGATCATTAAAAGACAGTGTGGGGGCCGGGCACGGTGGCTCACGCCTGTAATCCTAGCACTCTGGGAGGCCGAGGCGGGTGGATAGCTCAAGGTCAGGAGTTTAAGACTAGCCTGAGCAAGAGCAAGACCCCGTCTCTACTATAAAAAATAAAAAGAAATTAATTGGACAACTAAAAATATATGTAAACAAAAAAATTAGCCAGGCATGGTAGCGCATGCCTGTAGTCCCAGCTACTCGGGAGGCTGAGGCAGAAGGATCGCTTGAGCCCAGGAGTTTGAGGTTGCTGTGAGCTAGGCTGATGCCACGGCACTCTACAGCCCGGGCAACAGAATGAGACTCTGTCTCAAAAAAAAAAAAAAA
>CAUYMX010126204.1:0-16950 GCA_963573855.1 Lepilemur septentrionalis | reverse complement strand
AAAAAAAAAAAAAAAAAAAAATAAGAAAAGAAAAGAAAAGAAAAGGACTCTTTTTAAAGCACAAACTTTCAATGCCATTATCACATGTAAATAAAAATAATTCCTTAATATCGTTAAATATGCAGTTGGTTTTCAGATTTTTCCCAATTCTCTGTCTTTTTTTTAATTTGAATTGGGATCCAAATAAAGTCCATTCATTGCAGTTGATTGTTATGTATCTTAAGTCTTTTGGAATTTAAACTTCCTGCTCATTCTTTTTATCTTGTGTTTTATTTGTTTAAAAAAACCAGTTCATTTGTCCTGTTGAATTATTTGATTTTGCTAAATCTCCATGTTTATTTTATGGTGTTGTTCTTTATAATTTGATAGATCTATGAGCTTGTTTAGATTTTGGCTTGATTTTTTTTTGTCAAGAATACATCATAGAAGGTGATGTGCATTTCCACTAGGAGGCACATGATGGCTGGATATTGCTTTCTTTATGATATTGGCAGACATTGATGATGATTGCCTAGACTATTAATTTATTAGGAATTATAAAATAGTGCTATTCGTTCCATCATTCCTTCTTTATATATTGGTTGGAAAACTTCTATAAAGGGAGACTTTCTCTCATCAACTATTTGATTACCTTGAGGTATAGTTCACCTGGTAAAGACAGGATAGATACAAATTCTTTCCTTTTATTTACTGATTGTCATAATATTAATAATGAATTTTCCCTTAGTGTCCTCCAATGGTGCCTGTTTTTTTTGGAAATTTCATTATGAATCTACAAAATTTAAATAATGTATTTGATGTATTTCAGTTCATTGCAGTTATTTATTATCCTTATTGATGCTCACATTCTTCTCTTAGGCCAGTGGGGGCCTTTTCAAGTTGGCTTCTGCATCCTTTTACTTGACCAATAGTCTTTCATAGCTTCCTTAATTTCTGGTATAACAAGATTTTCCAGGAGCACATGGTACTACCCCATCCTGGAATCAGCCATTTTTTGAAGGACTCTTAGTTTATTAATCAGTGGGAAGTCGTATTTAGAGACCACTGCCTGACAGTAGGAATGCTGATTGCTACTGGGTCAGTCTTTGCTTCTAGGCCTTTTTAGTGGACAGATAAGACAATGAATATTCAAAAAAATAATATGCACCATGAGTTTATAATTTATCATTTTAATTCGGAAACGTCCTATACAATAGAAAATGAGCAAAGAAAGAAACAAAGTCCAGATGTTTATATACATTTTTAAGAATTACATTATCTGTTGTGAAACATTTTACTGCATTTTGTCCTCCTTTCAGGTAAATGGTCTATTGGGGTTTCTGTAGCTGTGGGAATAGTAATATTAGCTATCTAGCTAATAGTCATGGTATTAATTTTAAACATACTCCTGTTTTGTTTTTAAATTCATCGCCAGGAAAGGTCCTAGTCCTCTTTGAAATCTGCTGTTTTCTTGTCCCTGATAACCCATCACTGAAGGTCTGTATCTTGAAGAGTACTATGTTTACCAGACAAATAGTGGAGATGGGGATCACAAGTAAAATGGCATGTGCAGAGGCCCAGAGGAATTGAAGAGTCTTGCATTTTTGAAGAACAGCTATTCTAAGTATGCATTGTTTTAGAGGAATGGCAGGACATATAAGGTGTATGAAGTGGATAGGTGCTAGGTCACAAGCGATTCCATATGCCATGCCAAGGAGCTATTATATTTATACTGAGGAATTTAATAACAATTTATTTTCTCTTTCTTTCTTTTCCTCCCTCCCTCCCTTCCTTCTTTCCTTCCTTGATGGGATCTTACACTGTTGCCTAGGTTGGAATACAGTGCAGTGATCACAGCTTACTGTAACCTCAAACTCCTGGTCTCAAGTGATCTGCCACCTCAGCTTCCTGAGTAGCTAGGATGACAGGTGTTTACCAACAGGCTCAGCTAATTTTTGGAGAGATGGGGTTTCACTATGTTGCCCAGGCTGGTCTTGAACTCTGGGCCTCAAGCTATTGAAAGTGCAGGGATTACAGGCGTGAGCCACCGTGCCTGGCCTTAATAAGAATTCTAATAGGGAAATGACTTGGTTAGAATTACATATTCCAAAGGCCTTTGTAGCCATGTGAAGAATAAACTGAGGCAGGGGAAGGTACTGCAGGACATAAGAAGCTAGACGGACCTGAGAGTTATTGGCAGGTCGAATAATGAGGAATTAGTGATCAATTGATTATGGGCAGGAAGTGAAAGAAAAGAATCCAGGATGACTCTTAGGTTTCTGTATTGTGCAAATATGTGGATGATGTTTCATTCAGTGAAATAGTGAATATAGAAGGAGCAGTCTGGGTTGGTAGCATGTGAATGTGACTGAAGTGACATGATAAGTTCTGTTTAGGGCAGTGTCAGCTTGCTGTACCTTTGACTATTTGGTGGAGATGTCCATACACACACAAACATATACAAACATCTTCATATTTAAGCACCCAGACTTGGGTTCAAATCCTAGCTCTGCTACTTCCTATCTGTGTGATCTTGGGCAGGTGGTTTAGTGTTTCTAAGTTGCAGTTTTTGTAGTTGTAAAAAGGTGATAACAGTACTTAACTCATAGGGTTGTTGTGTGAATTAAATGATCTAATTGACAAAAGTCTAACACAGTGCCTAATGCACAATAAGTTGCTAAACACAGTTGTTATTCTAGATATGAGGGTTGCCAGTATCTGGTTTGGTGCTGTGGAATGGATGAGATTCATTAGAAAGATGAGAATGAGAAGAGAGGGGGCCAAATATGGACTACTGGGGACTGTCAACAGTTGAACCTCAGAAGTATGTCAGAGAACAGACACGTAGGTCACAGGCCTTATGGTGCTTACGTTCAAGAGGAGAGACAGATATTCATCAAAAAGTTAAAACTGACATCCAGTGATAAGTGCTTTAGAGAGGATGAGAATAGGATAAAATGCTAGAGATTTCCTAGGAGTCTATTTTAGATTGGATGGTAGGGAAGGTCTCTATGAGGAGGATATAGTTAAGATGACATAATTAGTAATAGCCAGCCATGTGAAGATTGGACAGAAGGACATTCTCTGTAGTGCAAAGGCCCCAGGCTGGGAATAAGCAGTGGGTGTATCCGGAGAACACTTAAGAAGGCCAGCGGGACTCAAGATAGGGCAGTGGGAAAATCGATGAGCTGAGACCAGAGAGTATGTAGTGACCAAGCCACATAGGGCCTGCTTAGGATGAGGAGTTTGGATTTATTCTAGGCAACTTGGAAAGCCCCTAGAAAGCTTTAGGCAGGAAAATGGTATATTCTGAATTACATTTTAAAGAGATCACTGTGATCACAAGAGCCAAGAATGAGGTAGGAAGACTAGAAACAGGAGGGTAATGAAACAGTCTAGATGAGAGATGCTTTATTTTGATTTCTCTTTTCCTTTTATTATTAGGTGCTTAGTTGCTTGGAAGCACTTAGTTGCTTGGGAGCCTCAAAGCTGTCCTTGAGCTGATCCCCGTCAGGAGAGTTGTCTTGATAATTGAGATGCTCCAAGTGTGGAGCAGTGATTACCTACTGAGTGACCTCAACCTGTTCTTAACCCAGGGGTCCCTGAATGGGGTTCTAAGAATATGAGCTTTTGTTCAGTTACTTTCTTCTGGGGAGAGTTCATAACTTCTCTCCAGGTTATCAGAGGGATCCGTGACCTCCAAAAGGGTAACCATGGATAGAGTGATGAGCCCTATGGGAGGTGTCACAGGAATTAGAGAAAGCAAGAGCGCCAGTGGTAGCTCCTGCTTTCTAAGCCCTCATAAGTTAAAGAGAAAAGGAAAACCTAAAGTTAGACATAATTAAGAAAAATGAATGAAACCAGGGGCAGTCAGGCCTGATCATATGGCGCTTCGGGCAACTATGAAAAGATAAGAAATCTTTTCCCTTCAGTTTCCTCCCTCCACATTTTAACTGTAAGTCTGGAAATGCAGTTTTGCTCATAGTCAATGTTCATAAAAGCCACAAGATGGCGAGGTTACTCCTTACAATGAATGCGAGTGACTAAGTGGAAGATGGAGGCGAGCGGAGGGTGTTCCTCTCTGGTTTTCTGTGACTTCCTTAATTTTCCTTGCTTGGATATAAAATAAAACCGACATGCTTAACTTTTTCCTCTTTAATTTAGATTTTGATCATAGTTGTTTTTGGAATTGTAAAGCTAAAAATAAAATTAAAAAGAACTAGCTGGATCCCATGCCTACTATTTTTCAGCTCTTTATCAAATTATTAATAATTTCATTCTGCACGTTGCCAACAGAGTAATCTTAGCAAAATACCATTTTGATGTCTGTTCCCTGTTTTAAAATTTTGTTTACTTATCATCATAAATAGTTGTTGATAGTACTGGTAATCAGTGTTTGAATATTTAAGGTAAGTGTAAGGTGTGAAAAGGTGGAACAATTTTTGACATACTATATATATTTATAAAATTATTATTGTCAGATTCTTTTCTACAATAAACAAATGCAAGTTTTCAAGTATTAATACAAAAATTTTCAATTTTTATGGGTTATTAATATAATTTCAATGCTTAGAATATCTATTCTCATCACTTAGGCATACCTCAGGGCAGTTTTCTTTTTGTTATTCTCAATCTTTTGTGGCAAAGGTAAGCCAATATATTATTAGGACATTGATTAATGCGTATTTAGTAACTATATATATTTAGTTTTAAAAGTAAAATGCACTTTGCTTATGCTGTCTTATCAAATTAAATCCTCCTAAGAAATCTATGAGATAAATGTGAATAGTGCCATTTTACAGATGAAGACATTGAGGCTCAGGGAGATTAAATCAACTGTTAAAGACTTAATAGTTGGCTGATGGGCTTATTATATATTTTATCTATTTTTATTTGTTTGAAATTTTCCATGATAAAACATAAGGCGGGACATGTTCTGATACCTTTTCTATCATCAATAATGATAAATATCACTTAATTTGAACCTATTTTAATTTCTTAATAGTAAGTGATAGTTTTATCTGTGGATTTTGTTTTACATGCTTTTATTTCTGACAAAGACCACTTCTGGTGGCAAGTGCATCTGGGTAGTTTAATTGGTGCTTATCATTTCTTTGGTTTCTTTATTCATTTACTTTTTATAGATTGTTTTTGAAAAAAATTATTATTTTAATATAACAAGTATTCATTCATTTTTTCAATAAATGTTACTGAACATTCTTCTAGATGCTAGGGATACAACAGTGAATCAAATAGAAAAAATTTCTGGAGCATACGTTTTAGTAGGGAGGAGATAAAATAAATCAATAAACAAATAACTATGTTATATATCTGCAGTAATAAGGACTATGAAGACAAATATAACTGGGTATGAGGGATTAAAAGTGAGAAGTGAGAGTGCTTTTTTATAAAATGTTGTCAGAGAAGATCTCTCTGGTAAGGAGACATTTGAATGGAGATTTGGAAGATGCAAGGAACTGAGATGTATAGATACATGGATTGAAATGGAGGGAGAGCTTCCCAGATGGCTGGATCTTTCCTTTCCTTTCCTGATCTTTCTAAAGCAGGGTACTCAGGGAATGACAACAAATAGCTGGTGGTATGGAAGGCTCTTCATTTGGCCACTCTCTGGTTGATACACAGGATTTGGAGACACAGCTCCTGATATAACCTTTATAATTCAACAATAAGCAGCAGGGAGAGCAGAAGAAAATATTTCTCGTGTTCTCTTTATTCTTGCTTGCTGAAGGCCAAAAAAGGAAGAAATTCCCAACGAGGCATTGTTTTGCTTTACTCAGTATATTGTTGGGCACAGAGAGTGAGGGTAGCAAATGGCTGTGGGGGTCTGGGAAGTAAGTTAAATGAAGGGATCAGGGTGAGGGGAGTGAGGAATGGTGGAGACTGTGGCAAGTCAGAGAATGTATGTCTCTGCATAGAGGGGAGAGTTGATCCTTTGATTGTTGCCATGCAAGAATGTGGGTCTAGTTTTGAATAATTTTCTGATTTTTTTAAAGAAAATCCAGAAATTTGCATTTTGTGTGATATCTCCTGATTTTTAAAGGAGATTTATTTGTCACCTAAATAAAATCATTTCAAACATGCTATACATCAAAGAAAACCCTCATGCTGGTGAAATCTGGCCTGCAAATCAGCAGTTTTTGACTTTCTTAGGGTAGAACACCTTGATTAATTCTTACTGCCTTCTTGGGGGGATAGTATAGCTCCAATATACTCCAATAGTATCATAATATTGCAAGATTTCTGGGTACAAGTGGTTTTAATACACTACTTTACAATGGTTTTAGCACACACTGAGTGGTGCTGAATATGTCTATTCTCATTGTTTTAGGGTATGGTCAGACAGGCCCGATGTCACAGCGTGCTGGTTATGATGCTGTTGCCTCTGCTGTTTCTGGTCTGATGCACATCACGGGGCCTGAGGTAGGTATCCTTCTTTGGAATAGTTATAATTTTTTCTGTTATATATTCCAAAGAGATTTCACTTTTCACTAACCCATAGGATTAAACTTGAGTTAATTTTAGAAAGAAACCAGGGAAAGTGAATGACTTATTAAAGTAACACAGAAGTGTTCATTACAAATGTACTTGAGGCTAAACATCAATTTGGCCCCATGGAAAGAGCAATATTTTTATCAAGAAGCAATAGATCAGGGGGCGAACATATTTTTCATATTTATTGTATTATTCAAGCTTAATATAGGTACCTTCATGTGATTTAGAAATATTCCTTTTTTGAAATAAAATGGCTCACTAGACTAGTCCTTGGATGTCCATTTCTAGAGTACCTTGATTTGCCACATATATGTAGCAGAATATATTTTTTCTTCTGGAACATTGTAAGTAGTTATGTATTTGAAAATTTGTCACTTAAAGTCTCAGGTATAGTTGTGTGATTTGTCATATACATTAGATTCTGGCAGTGAAAGAATTATTTGATTTTATAATAATCCATCTCCATTGAAGGTAGGTTGGGAAGTTCCTAAAAAGTATATATAGATGGCCAAAATGTGGTTGATTAAATAAAAAAGTAGACTCTTGGGGAAAACAATATAAATGGCATTAAATAAAGTTTAAAAAAGTGTGAAAACCTAGTAAATAAAAATACTAAAAGACATCCATTTCAAAATAAATTGAATTGGTAGGCTTAAAAATTTGGTTCCAGTAGGTGTTACCTGAATTGCTTTCTTTAGTTCATTCTTCAGGAAATATTGCTGCTGTGTTGGGATAAACTGAGACAGAGTGACCTCAAGTCTTTTCTTTTGCAGTCTTCTTTATATTAGTTTCAAAGCAGCTGTTGGAGTTTTGTATTTTGAAATATAAGGTCTTTTATATTTTTATCCTATGTTGTTTTATTTTCACAAGTCTTAGAAAAAAATGTGTGTGGCCTTTCCTTCAAATATTCAAGGGTACTGTAGTTTTTCTTTCTATCCATTGAGAGAATGGAGCATGAACATATCCCATAGACTGTCATATGGCCAAGACATTGTTATTGTGAGTACTGTCCTTTAAGGCCATTGCACTCATTGGGAATATGTGAAAAGATATGGGATTTTTGAATGTGTATATTCAAATGCTAAAATGAATTAAATTAAAAACAGCAAGGGTGGCAGATTACTGTAGTTCCTTTAGTACCCTGTACTACATTCTGACAGGCCTAACCACACAGCGTGTGCTCCACCTTATAATTTATGTCACTAACAGTCTTAATCTTTTGTGTTACCCTACTTGAATGATTTTTGTTCTAGCTAAACAAATAAAAACAGCATTTATTGAGTGCTTACTATGTGCCAAACATTGCTTTATATACTTTACTTAAAAGTAAACTTAATTCCTATATACTGTATCTCTTTCACATGGACACATCTCTCACCCCTAATTAAGTCATGCACCGATCCATGGAATAGTTTTTGCATGTATTTCCTACCGCATGATGGGAACTGTGGTAGGCACTGGAGATTATGCAGGCAACAGGACAGGCACAGTCCTCCCCCTCCTGAATCTATCAAATGGGAGAAGAAAACATTAACAGAAAATATTCATTATATACAAATAAGAAGAACTTGGAAGAAGAGTACAAGGCACTCTTCTATAGCTAAAGCTATTAACATATATGACAGTGTGCCTCAGACCATTATTATACTTCTAAAGAGCTCCACAAAATGTGATTTGACAGTAAGGGACAAAAGCAGATGTAAGAGAACGGGCCATGCTGGGAGTCCCCCTTAAGATAGTTGTTTTTGTTTATCTTACTAGCAATATATTATAGTTCCCTAAGCCTCTCAGCAGAGTGTGCACAGGAGGGATCACTTCTGAAAGCTCTGGCTGATATTTTTCACTAGCCAATGAACATGCACTATTGCCAATTATATCCATTGCATATGGACTTTATCTAACTGTCCAGCCGCGTATCTGTGCTGTAGTGTGACTCTGTGTTGCCAAATGACTGCTTAGGACCCAGGCTTCTTTATCATTAGGAGGCTTTACTGCATGACCCTACACAATGGAGCCCAACTTTGTCAGAATGATCAAGGAAGGCGTCTCTGAGGGCCAAATATCTAAGGTGGGACCTGGGTAAGCATTAGCCAGTGACCAGAGGGCAACATCTAGATGCTGGAGATTGTGGTAGGTTTGTGGAGCCAAAAGAAGGTCAGTGTCCTTGGATTATTGGAAACTAGCCAAGAAGAGTGAAAAATGAGGATGGAGAGGTAGGGAGCAGTGGCTGAACCTGTTGTTTGTGGACTTATTATATTACTTTGTAGTTTGGTGAGAAGAGAAGACACATTAGTATATATAAACATTTTTGGTGATCTCGTATATTGGTGCCTGGAAATTGAATGATGCTCCAAAAGTATGGGTTAGTATTATAATGAAAAAATTCAAAATGCATGTTTTTTCTATAATGGCATGATAATATTTTTATGTAAAAGGGGGCATATCAAAATGTATAATAGAGGCTAAAATTTGTGAAAGCAATCTTCACAATGAGATTAAAGTCAAACTAGTTACAGTTGACTGCCACTAAATCTAAAATCTAGCCTTTTAAGGTATGCTGTGGTGTTGTCAGGTAAGATTCACCTTTGATTATGGAGAGGAAGAGAAATAATTTTGAGTACCCACACTGTGCTAGACCCATGCTAGATGTTTTACATATGATATTGTCTCTTTTGATCCTCACATTGACACATCCAGGTAGGTATTGAGAAATTGTGTAACTGAAGGTTAGAGGCTTAACTAACATGTCCAGAGTGCCCAGGTATGTAAAGTGTTAAAGCCAGACTTTGAACCCCAGTCTGCTTTACTCCTATAGCCTGCATGCTTTCCACTTTCCGTGATGCCTGCAGAGTGAATCCTGATGCCTATTGTATTTGCATCTTGCTTCTGCATGCCACTTGGTGTGTTACAGTGTAGTGAATAGACCATTTGGAATAGTGAGAAGGCATTCAACTAAGACTCTAGAGCCCTGGCTCTGAATCACTCCTGTGTAATATTTACGGACTGCCTAAAATAGGCCTCAGTAGAATATAAGACTCATAAGAATGACCATGGTCTTTGCTTTGGTCATTGCTGTATATCTATGTGTAGAACAGAGCCTTGGTAAACACTGAATAAATAGATGTTGAGTGAATGAACAAATGAATACCTGGCATTGTGCTATATGATCGTGAACATATCATATAGGTTTCTGTGTTTCAGCGAAGGGTGCATATGGAAGTGAAGCTCACATACCTTTTCTCTGAGATATTATAAAGAGCAATTAAAATGTTGTTTATAAGATATACAAGTATGACATTGTTTTTAATGTAAGGTAGGACACATAAGAATCAGCAGTTGCTTAGTATATCTGCAGGTTCCTGAACTCTACCCTCAGAGTTACTGGTTTGTAGGTAGAGCCCACAAGTATGCATGTTTAATGATGGGCCCGCTGCTTCTGATAGGGATGGTTTGTGGACCACACTTTGGGATCGTTATGGGAGGTATTATTATTAAAAACCTTTTACCATTGGAAGTAACTGATATTCTTCCATACACTCAAACAGAAATTAGTAACTTATTAAGGTCTATGTATTATACTTAATTTGTAATCTTGTACTTGAATAAAATCATATTCCCTCATTTTTCACATTCCTGGATCTGCGCTAACTAGTTATTACTCAAAAAGAAATATCTATCAGTTTTTTAATGCATAGGGCATATGAAGAAATTGGGAATGAAATCCCAATGAGAGATTTTGGAAAGTAAATGACCCAGACATACGTGACACGTGTTCTTAGTAATAATTCAACTATAATTTATGGCATGCTTAAACATCAAGAAGAACTATACCGATTAATCAGTGAACAAAGATGTATTGATTATGTGTGTATAGTATTATATTAGGTACCATAATAAATTACTTTATATTTAACACTTTAGTTGAGTTGATTAGATGTATACTCATGGAAAAATTAGAAAATAATAGAAAAATGCATAAAATTAAGTGGTATGTAAAATATAAAGTTGGTTCAGTGTAGGACTTCAAGGAAGTGGTGGGACTTGTGTTGCATGATACTTTGAAAAATAGATAGAATTTGGATGCATTGAGACATTCCCAGTGGAGATTACAGAGTGAACAAAGACAGGGAAGCAGGAAAGAATAAGGCGCAACTAGGGAAAAGCATTTGGCCAGTTACAGAAGGGCAGAGAGAGAGTTAAGGTTTCAGAATATTGAGGGAAGGTTGGCTGAGGCCATACTTTGGAAAGTCTTCAAGGTCAAGTAAAGAAGTTTGGATGTTGTTTACTCACAGTGATGTTAGAGAGGTTTTATAGAAGGGGAGTGACATGATGAAAGCTGTGCTTCATAAGATTAGTTTGACCTAAGTATGCAGAATAAATTAAATCAAGTTTACAAGCATTGCTTCTTAGATATTTATCTTTGCCTTTAAAAACTAAGGAAACACAAATAATTAGACAAAGAGAAAATGCTCTTACATTGCTGTCAAAAAGCACTGTATTATATTTAGTTTATATTTTATTTATTTTTTGAAGAGGTAATACATTTACATAATACTAAATCCACAAAGTGCCTGAGTAGGTTGACCATACAATTTATCATACAAATCAGGACACTTTTAAGAGAGCAAGAGGGCTCTCTATATGATAACATTGGGACATAAACTGAGCCTTTTTCATTCTATGCATAGGATTCTACAACGTCAATCTCCTTTCCTCTTTCCCACCCTGCTTTCTTCTCCTCCTCAGTGACAATCAATATTATCAAGTTTCTTTTGCATCATTTCAGAGATATTCTATTCAAAACAAAGCAAAATAGTCTATCCCCATCTTTTAGAAAACAATTGGTAATATATTTTCTCAATGTTTTTTAAATCTCATTTTTAAAAAATGAGATATAATTTCCATACAATAAAATGAAAAATCTTAAGGGTAGAGTTCAATGATTTTCTGCAAATATACATCTGGATAAACATCACCAAGTTCAAGATATAGCACATTTCCATAACCCCAGAAAGTTTCTTTATGCTTTTTCCCAAGCAATACCACCTCCTTCCAGAGGTAACCACTATTTTGATTTCTGATACTATAGTTTTACCCCTTCTATAAATAGAACCATGTAGTATGTTCTTCATGTTTGGCTTCCTTTGCTCAGTATAATGCTTTTGAGGTTCACTCAGTTGGTGTGTGTTGTAGTGGTATGTTTTTATTGCTATATGGTATTCCATTGTGTGAATATACCATAATTCCTCCACTGTTCTGTTGATGAACATTTGAGTTGTTTCCAGTTTTTTCCTGTTATGAATAAAATTGAGCATTTTTCTGAATGCCTTTTGTTGGACATACGCACTCATTTCTCTTGTTGTATACCAAGGACTGAAACTGATAAATCACAGGTTAGATGTGTATAGCCAGTTTTCCAAAATGGTGCCAGTTTATACTCTTCTAGAGTTTTAATTATCTTCACCAACTCTTCTTGACAATGCTAGTCTTTTTAATTTTAGACATTTTGGTGTGTATATGGTAGTATCTCATTGTGATTTGAATTTGTATTTCCCTGATGAGTAAAGATTTAGTAACACATTTTTTCGTATGCTTAATGGCCATTTGGATATCTATGTGAACTGTATGTTCAAGTCTTTTCCATTGTTTTTATTGGAGTGCTAGTCTTTTTCTCAGTGATTTAAAGAATTTATTTCTGTGTTCTGGTTATAAGTATTTTTCAGATGTAGGCATTGTTGATATTTTCTCTTAGCCTGTGCCTTGCCATTTTGCTGTCATACTGGTGTCTTTTGCTAAGAAGTTTTAAACTTTATTTAAGTCAAATTAGTCACTTTTTCTTTTATAGTTAGTGTCTTTTATGTCCTCTTTAAGAAATCTTTGCCTTTCCTTAAGTTATGAAGGTTTTCTTATAGAGGGTTTATGGTTTTAATTTTTACTTTTAGAGATGCCTAAAGTAAATGTTTTGCATTGTATTTTATTTCACATCATATATCTTGGAGATTATTCTGTATCAGTACACTTGCTCTTATTGTGTCTATATCTGTGGATGTGCCATAGTTTCTTTAAGCAGCCTCTTCTTGCTGTGCATTTAGTTTCTTTCTATTATTTTACTAATACCTTAAGACTACAGAAAATATCCTTGTGCCTAAGTCGTTTTCCACATGGACAATTATATCTGTAGGAAAAATCCCTGGAAAGAGACTACCATGTCAAAGGATTAGTTCATTTGCATTTTTGATAGATATTGGTATTCCAAAAGATTGAACCAATTTATACTCCTATCAGCCATGTCTGATAAGGACCTATCTCAAATTTGAAATGTCTATGTAAATAAAACAACGAGAGATGTGGCCCTTCCCAACATGTACATGCACACAAACACATACACCCACATTCTTAAAATATTTCCACCATATTTGATCATGGGTTAAAATATGTTTTCCAAGAAAGGTGTTAAAACAACTAGATTCTGGGTTAGTTCAGTGTAACTACAAAAACATTTAGAGAAAATAAACAGTCATGTTTTTCCAACGACTGATTTGTTGGTTGACTGAAGTGACTGCTCGATTTAGTTTAATTAGTTTAACTAGAATTAAATGAATCCACTCAATCCCGGTGACTGACATTAACACTGCTGATATTTATTATTGAAGCTCATTTGATATTTCAGTTGTTATTCCATAGAATTTCTATCACAATTTAGTTCTACTTTGTTTTTCTCACATTTGACCCCTAAATAGAAGGAAACCCAAAGAGAGACAAAGTCAGCTGTGAAAAAAAATCCTCAAATTTCTCTAAAATCTCTTTTCTAAAACAGGATTCTAGTGAAAGATTCCACACGTATGCATGTACACACACACAATTAATCCCAATTTTTCAAGCAATAATTTTTGTTTCTTTTGGGAGGAAGGGCCTTCCCTAGTTGAGGTAAGTTTCTTTTTGCAGAGAAAACATTTCATTTTAAAAGGGTTATGTTTTGTTCTGAAATATCCAATGCTTGCTAAAAATTTCTTTATATTATAAAAGGTCATGTAATCTCTTGTAGTTTAAAATATCAATTTTATTCTCTGTTACTGTTTCCTTTTATGTAATGTAAATAAATGTCCTTTAAAAAATATACCTATCCTTTTTTTGCAGGAAAAAAATTTTTTCTTTTTCAAAAATTTAACACATTCATGTTAATGATCCTCTAGTTTTTATATGACACAAAATACATCAACATAATCAACATGAGATAATTTGGTTAAATGAAATGCTCAATAAAAATGTTGATTATGTTGATGTTGCCTATACATTTTGAGTTGTGTCCACTTGTTATTTCACATTGCAGAGCAAGAAGATCATTATAGTTCATCTATAGATACCACTGATACACCTGGATCTATAATACTGAGTTGATTTGTAAGCACCAAAAATGCCAGAGAATTGTCAGCAAATTGAAAACATTTCAAATAAATGTTAAAAAGAAATGCAGTCTTTTTTTTTCTAAACCAGGAGGGAAGACTAAAATAAATATAAATGGTTTACTTCAGTGTTGCAGGACAAAAAGGAAATTTGAGTATACATGAATATCACTATAGAAAGGGAGTATAGATTTGGATAATTGTTTTCAAATTACTCTCAATCAGAGGATGTTCATTCTTGGCTATTCCACTTTCTGCAAACTCTGGACCGGGGATGATGTCCCAGGCTTCTTACTCTCTACCCCCACATCTAGTCTACGGTTCTCCAACATCATGCCAACACCCTCCTACTTCTAAAATCTATGCACATACTTTCCTATCTTTGTACGTACGATCATCCTTGCCTTTTCTGTCCTCTGCCATGTTATCTTAGAACTTTGACCCTTACAGTTTTCTTCTTAAGTTCAATTCCTTTCATTACCTTGAGCAGTTGTAACATCTTCATTGATGACATATTTAGCATGTTCACTGAACAGAGTCTTAGGAATAAGAAAACCTGGGTTTGAATTTTCATTCTGTCATTCAGTGTAACATTAACATAAGCTGTTTAACTTAGTTTCCCGATCTGTAAAATAGGGAAAATATCTTTTTAAACCGATGATTGTAAAGTTGTAAAGTAATGGCTGTTGGTTGGAATGTAAATTAGTACAGCCTTTATGGAAAGTAGTATGGCAGTTCCTCAAAAAATTAAATTAGAACACCGGTATTGATCCAGCAATCCCACTAGGTATATATTCAAATGAAATGAAATTAGTATGTTGAAGAGATATCTGTACTCCTGTGTTCATTGCAGCATCAACCTAAGTCTCCATGAATGGATGAATGTAGTAGAAGTAAGTTTAGCCTTAGAAAACAAGGAAATTCTGGCATTTGCTACAACTGTATGAACTTGGAGGACATTATGATAAACGAAATAAGCCACACATGGAAGACAAACACTATATAATCTCACCTATATGTGGAACTTAAAAAAGTTGAATTCTTGGAAGTAGAGAGTGGAATGATGGTTACCAGAGCCTGGTGGTAGGGTGGGTAAGTGGGGAGATGTTGGTCAAAGGATCCCAAATTTCAGTTAGACAGGGTGAATAAATTCAAGAGGTCTGTTGTGGAACATGGTGACTATAGTTAATAACAATGTACAGTTGATTCTTGAACAACACAGATTTGAACTGCGTGGGTCCAGTTATATAATTTTTTTTCAACCAAATACCTATTGAGGAATGAGAAACCACCTATAAGGGCTGCTTTTTTGTATATTGGGTTCTGCGAGGCCAACCATGGAACTTAAGCATATGAGGATTCATGGTTCATTTATACTACATGTAATGATTTTACCATCACTTTACAACTGTATTTTTTCTTTTATTGTATATACTTATTGTGTACAACATGATATTTTAAAATATACTGTAGTAAACATACTTAATGTATGGGGCAGGCCCATAAAACTAAATATTTTCTTCCAAAATGCCAACAGTGCTCTCACTGAAAGCACTATTGGGTATGCAGGACTTCTATCCACCCTTTATGACCTCATTCCTTTCCTAGCTCTCCTAGGTATGTTTTTCCATTTCTTTCTCTGTGCTTCTATATGTTTTTATTTATGCTGATAATTGTATGTCTGTCTGTCTTCCTCTTTATAAGTGGATTAATTCTGGGAGACTGTCTTCAGGACACTTCCTTTTGTATTCCTGGAGTATAACAAAGATATACTATGGAGTTTGTGCTTATTGGTTATTTGCTATATAGGAAATTGGAATCTTTAATTGTTCCAGGAAGGATTTAACTTCAGTTTGGTACTAAGAGGCTGATACATGGTAGCCATAGCTATGGCACTTGAGATTCCTTCTAGAGTTCTTTAAAGTACACACTTACAAATAAAGGAGAGAGAGGGGGCCAAGATGGCAGACTAGAGACAGCCTGCACACGCTGCTCTCAAGGACAGGATTGAAAGTTGCAAGTGAATGTTCACCTATGGATGAATCATCTTAGAGAGAGCATTGTGAATCATCAGAGAAATGAATGAAGACACCCAAAGTGAAGAAGAAGGAAGCTGAGTGAACCATTCAGCAGTATTTGAAGGTGCCTGGGGAAGATGCCCACACATGGGGAAGGATCCGAGGAGAGAATTCTGGGCTCCACACTCCCCCATGGACACTGCAACCTGAGCTGTGAGGGCCCCTCACCATGCCAGGCCTCTGTACTGATCAGGGAGCTGCTGGGAGACTGCAGCAACATTTTACCGGAGAGCGGGCCTAGCAGGGTCCCACCTTCCAATCTTAGGTCACTGCAACTGACACCATTCTGAGCTCTCACTTCCAAAGTGCCTGCTGTACACAGGTGTTGGTTCCACTGCAGACACCTTCCCATAACCCCTGCCGGACTCCCCATTGTCCCTGCTGTACTGGAGCAAGGAAGCTAGGTGCTCTCATGTGTCCCATGACTGGGTGCTATGTGTGCCACCCCCTGCCACTGGGTGATCCGAGTAGAGCAGGTTCCCATGACCCCCAATATTCTCTGCTGCCATCTGGTTAGCACTGCCATTGCTGCAGCACTGCAGCAGTTGCTATCACCTGTCCTAGGCAGAGAGAAAGCTCCAGCTGCCATGATTTGTCCACAGTGATCCACTTGCCTCTATACCCCATCTGCTTCCATAGCCCCCTTCACCTCAGCCGGCCTCTGCCATGTGCTACTGCTGCACCTGTACCTGAATGGAGTGAATACATACAAGTTTGGCACTTCCAGCCCATGTCTAAATAGCCTCATCCAGCTGCTACCATCATGGGGAAACCAGGGCAGAGCAGACTCCCACGTGGCCCTCCTCTGTGGAGAGGGACATAACCAACCCTGCTGCCTGAGCTGCCAACAGTGGCCTGAGGACCAACTCACCATTCTGTGTGAATACCCTCCAGCACTGGCTTGTACTATGACAACCACAGGGGAATGAGATGATGCAGAAGAATAGCTGTATTACAGGCTCTCAGTGCATCCATCT
>CAUYMX010126201.1:0-15255 GCA_963573855.1 Lepilemur septentrionalis | reverse complement strand
AACTATATACCTCCTCTCATGTCCCACAGTCACTCCAATTTAACATGCTCCAAACTGAATGTCATGTCTTCCTCACTAAGCCCCAGCCCATTTCTCTTGTATCTTGGCTAATCCAACCTCCAATCACACAGACAGCCAGGCAGAAACCTGGGGACAAACTAAATTTCTCCCACTTTCTCAGCAAGTCCTCAAGAGTCTATGTTCTAAATATCTCTCAAGGCCTTTGAGTCCCCAGCCGGTTCCCACCATAGCTGGCTTTGTTACTTCCATTGCCTCAAATCTTCCACCATTTTCACCTTCCTGCTAACTGCTAATGCAAACACCACACCGTTCTCTCCGATGCCACAAAGTCAGTCCCCTACTTAATTGTTAAACGTTTCCATGTAGCCCTCAGGAAATAGGAAAACCTCCTCAGCAGGGCACACCAAGGCCCTCACCATCTGCTCTCATCCCCCCTTTTGATTCTCACCAAGGGCCTTACGCCCATAACCTTCAGCCTGACCCAAACCTTCCTGTTTCAGGGGAAGTGCCCTGGGCTGAAATCCCTCTGCACACACACTGGGGAAGTGCCACCAGCCACCATGGGCCCTCCGAGGACAAACAGTCACTAACTGGGCAGACACCACCAGCTGAAATGCCCTGGAACTGAGGAGCCTTGCAGGACAGGAGGACCCATAAGTGTTCACTGAAATGAACAATTTTTTATAAAGAAAAAAATAATTTTATAGAGACACACTACTGATACACACACACACAGAATCACAGTTAATTACTGCTTCCCACTTGTCTGTTTTAAAGCAATGTCCACTTATATAGAAGACCTTCTTAGTGTTATTTATTGGCAAACAGTCAAGAACCTAATCCATGATAAAGGGAACCTGATGCATTGTTAATTTGGTTGTGAGGATGTTCTGATCTCAGCCTATACCAAAAATGCCATCACCTACAGCTATAATTTTTCATTCGGTAAAAGTAAAACAATGAAGATAGCCTTGGGTATGACATACTTAACAATGCCCTGCTTGCTCAGTAACACCTAATTCAGAAACTGATCATATCATTTGTTTTATCCAAGATTTTATCTTACATTTTCTTAGAACTGGAAACTCACGGGTAGCACATTAAGTAAAATCATTATCAAAAGTTGAGAGTTACTCTTGAAGTTCAACAAGTAGGCGTTACATCATGAAATGGCCTTCACAAGTCTTCTGAGTACTTTGAAATTTAAAAAGACTGTCTCTGACGTGTGTTTCAAATTAAATCAAACTTTTGTAATATAAGTTATTACGATACAGACATAATTTTATCATGTAAAAGCTGAACATTCTTAGTTGAAATAAATTATAACAGAGATCAAATTATCATAAAGGCAGGTATTCAAATTAAAGCATTGCATTTCTAGTAAAAACAAATCAAAAATGTAACAGATAAGTATATTTCTTTCTTTTCTTTTAATGAACGCTGAGAAGTTTCTGAGTTTTCTTTTTTAATAAATAATAGACAAAAATGTTCAAAACAGCCCCTTACTATAAGCTACTATAGAAATAAAACTTTTAGCAAAGTCATAGATGCTTTAAATTTTGTAAGTGATTGAAATTATATTTTAATCTGTAATTTAAATCAAATGACGTTTCAAGGTTAAGCAATTACAGATTTGTCGGCCATAAACTTTCCAGTATCTTCCCCTGTTTTATTTTTGGCCCACATTCTCCAATGCTTGTTTTTCCTATTCTTGCCTTCTTTGACTATATAAACATGATGTTTACTGTACAAGCTAAAACTACAGAAATCCACAAAGACAAAAAATAACTCAATTCTATCACCCAAAGATAATTATCCTTTTTGCTTTTGATAAATTACTTTCCAAATAATTAAAATCTAATATAATATGAAATCCTACTCTTTAGATCTATTTTATAATCTGGATATATTATGAAAAATTTTCTGTTATTAAATATTCATTTAAAGCATTTTATTGGTTATATAATTGTCTATTATATAGATATATATAGCTCATTAAACTAAACTGACATTGCAGTACATGTCCCAATCCTTTTAGAATTTTCCATTTTCAGTTTTACTGTCCTCTTAGAGTGACAAATTTTACATGCTTACTAACCATAAACTACATTAATACTTCTGTTATTTATCCTAAGACTTTGACTCATGTTCATTAAGAGCAATCTATATAGCTATATATAAATACTCTGTTGAAAAGGCTGTAATACAAAGCTTGGTATAAGTAAGTATCCCATAAAAAATAACTAAAATAATTACTAAATATATGAATATATATGTTCTTCAAGCTTCAGGGAGCATCTTGGATTCTAATATTTTGTTATTTGATGAATTCAGTTGTGATCATCATTTCTACTTCTGTGATTTTATCAACTTTTTAAGATAAGATGCCTGTAATAGCTTCTATCTTCCTGAGCAGAAGAAATGCTAATACTTTTTCACTCTCCTTCTCGTTAAGCAGATAATTCTCTGTGATTAGCTAAACTGAACTTACATGTTAACGCTGCTGATCTAGTCAAAGCAAATATTCTTGGCTTTCAGCAAGTGTAAGAAAACTCCTTCCTTCTTCCACTTCTGTTGATATAAATTCAGTGCTTATCTCAAATTTTAATTCATTTCAACATTATAGAGGAATATTATTAGTTTAATATTTACTGACACGTTCCAGATGGCTCTTATTCATATGGAAAGGCTTATAAGGGTAATGCTAACTAAAACTACACTCAGATAATCCTTCTTTCCTATTACATTGACAAAAATCTGAAGGTTTGTTGACATCCTCTGCTGGAAAGGCTTTGGGAAAGCAGGTATTGATCTACTCTTGGTGGTACTGCAAAATGGTACAATCGCCATGAAGGAGAATTTGGCAATATCTGACAAAACTGCACACATTTACCTTTGATCTAGTAATCCTGCTGCTAGGAATCTATTCATCCCAAAGACACAATGGCTAAAAAGCTGCAGGGCATAAGCACAGAGCAGGGCTCCTTGTAACAGTGAAACTGAAAATAAACCTACTACCCACAGATAAGGGGCTGGATGAATAAACTATGACACAGCCACTCTGTGGAGAATCGTGCAGCTGGAAAAAGGAGTGAGGTATAACTACTACGGAGCAATCTCTATTATATATTGTTATGTGAATAAAGAAAGGTTGAGAAAAATGTGTAGAATATCCTTTCACTTATCTAGGGAAGTGAGGGGAATACAAATATGCATATGTATATGCTTATATTAAAAAACAAAGATAAAATATGCTGAAATAAAAAAAGTAAAAAATTTAAAAAAAGATAAACCACTTTTTTGTTCTATACAAGGAGGGAACGGGGTAGAGGGGACAGGCATAGAAGCTAGGATTTTTTTTTTTTTAAATCTGTTCAAGCTTTATCGAGATATAATTGATATACAAAAAACCACATATTTCATATATACATTTTGATAAATCTTAAGTACCTATAGGTTTCTTTGAATATACCTTGTTTCGTAGATGAGTCTGGACTTTTTGTCTGATTACCTACTGAAACAGCCTGAAACCACTAAGCAACCAGCACTCCTAGCACTCACACTGAGATCTTAAAATACCACTTCACATCAAGACACCAGAGCTCTCTGGGGAAATGGCTGATTCCAAGTCTGTAGCAAGAACTATAAAACCTGATCCTTTATCATCTTAAAATATCATATAGCAAGAAAATGATCAAAAATCATTGAGATTAATGGGACAATTTCAGGATCAATAAGTACAATAACACAAAATTTACCACTGGGTACATTAATAGATGAATGAACATTTCCCTTCATAGAAATATTCCAGCTAACAAGTTAATAAAGAGTGATAAATTAGAGTAACATCATTTCATAACCCTTAAAGAATTAATGCATCTCATATTGACCACCACTCACACGTTATGTGCCTCCTGAGAAATGTTACAGAACAAATGACCTGATCTCTTCAACAAACAATTGCAAAGAAAAAAACATAAAAATGAATGAGGAGACTTTTAATGTACCGTCATATAATGATCTCCAGGATAGAGGTGAAAAAAGTAAGAGGAAGAGCAGTGTTTATAGTATGCTACCATTTAAGTAAAAACATGAAAAAAATATGTTTTCTTATATAATCATAAACTATTTCTAAAGAGATACAAAAGAAAACAAATGTTGACACTTGTCTTTCAGGTGGCCAGGGAACAGTATATGAATAACATTTTTACTATAGAATCCTTTGTGTCTTTGGAATTTTAAAACATGAATTTATTATTATACATACAAAAATTAAATAGAATAAAATCATAAAAGCAATAATAAGTATTACCACAACATTGTAGTTATAACAAATGTCCCTATTTATAAGAGCTGAATCCTGAATTATTTATGAGTAAAATATTGTTTCTATATACTTGGAGATACTTAAACAAAAAAAATACATAAGCAAATATGAAAATATTTTAATAATTGTTAAATGTAAGTTTTGTGTGAAAATTTATTATATGATTTTATCTACTTTTAATGATAAAAAATAAAACAAAAATTCTTAATGAAAATAAAATGTTAAATGCTATCCAGATACTGCCTATGAAAGCCATAAGCCTGAGGCCTACTCTTTCTTTACTAAAATAGACAAATATCACAGACTAGCCTCAAACCAAGACTCTTTCCTTGATGTAATCAGAAGGAAAGAGTGGGGGGGAAGAAAAGGAATAAAGAGACCTGAGACAGCTGTCTGCTGTGACAATTCATTACATATTAAGCACCTGCGTATGCATCAAACTTAAAAGATATCTTAAAATTTATTTCAAGGAAGACCAAAGCCAGTTGAATGAATGAGAGACTTTATAACCCTAAATACCTTTCTTTAGAAATAACAAGATGTATTTATTAGTATGCAACCTCTTGGCAGACTGAAGCGCACTTACTTTTTGCTTGCCTCACAGACATCTGTAATGTTGGAGAAAAGGTGGTGCCTCTCAGTTTTAGTCATGGTGTCGCTCAGTTCTTTAGAATTTTTAAACATTCGAATCAAGATTTCCAAGCTGAGTAAATACGAATGTTCAGAGGATATGACTTCAAAGATAGCCTGGTAAGAAGGAAAGAGAAATGTATTATTAATTATTTTAATTGGAGAACTAAATACAGCTCTCGTAATTCTGCCATAAGAATGACATAATATCTTGAAAAGTGCAAAAAGATAAGCATTGAGAAAACTACGTTACCAAACTATTGTCTTTATATAAGGCACATATATCCAAATCTCAAGAAACAGTCACTGCCTGCAGTGTATATATGAAAAAATGAAAGCATTTGGATGACTTGACATTGCATCCTGAGGTCATGCCTTTGCCACGGGGCAGAATCTATGGAAGGAAGCCAGGACATGTCATAAAATCTCAGTGTGACACTAATTAACCTTTGGGGTCACCTCCTCCAGCCCTGCTTTCAAAGCATGCTGCTTCAGGGACAGTAAGGATTTATGGTCATCACTTGGGATTCAGAGAAAATTTCTCACAAATGTCTTCCTTCACTCCCCTCTCATGCGTGCTCTTTCTCTCCCTATATTTTAATCTGACTAATTTGCAGTCAATAACAGCAAATATTCTGGCATGACTTTACCTACCCTTTAAAGGTTCTTATCAGCCACAGAAATTCTTTTATATAAACTCATACAATTGAAATTAATTCCATCCATTCAACAAGGCACCCTCTCTACTCTCCTCAGTGTCTCAAGGAGCAAAGGACACCTCTGCAGAAACTCTTGGTGTCAGGTACACAGTGGTTTTCCTGATAAGTGTTAATGATGAAATGCCAACGCACACATGTGGACAGACACCAACGCCCTGTGTAAGGAATTCATCTAGCTCCTTAACAAAACCAAATTCAGATCTTCTAAAAATGGCAATGCAGGGAGAATTTCTCGGCCTGAGATTCACATCCTTCCTGGAAAGCTCCCCAGTAACACTGCTTTCATCCCCCTGACCTCCAGGGCTCTACTTCTTCAAGCTCTTGTCCCAAGAGCACTGGGGGGGCTCTGACTGAGGCTGGGGGATGCAAGGGAGGCAAAGCAGGTGGATGCCCAGCTGCTGATGGGTGGCACATACTTTGTAAGTCACGTTAGAAATGCTAATCTCCGTGTTCACCTCCCTTTTTAGCATCCATAAGGTGCAGGGACTTGGGTCTCACTTAAATGTGCTGTTCTAGCCTCAGCTGCGCTCCAGGGAATTAAGTGATGTAACTATCTGAAGAGTAAGGAGGAAGAACATTAAGAGTCTCACCTAAATTGTGTCTTGTGTAATTCTATTCAATCAATATGATGATTCCCAAGAAATATAATATAAAGCAAACTAAAGAAAATTCTTCCTCCCTGACCAAAAGTTGCAGATTGTTGATGGATACGGTGCCTTGGAATGACTTAAAATATTTTCAACAACAAAAGCTTGTGTAACCAAATCCAAAATACTAAAATTGGGCAAAAAGACAGAATAAACTATTTAGAATAGATCACATGAAAAGGTAAATAACTGAGAGTTTAATTTAAGGAACCATAAAGTTAGATTTGCTGTTGTCATTACTTTTTGACATAACGAGTCTGAATAAATATTTTCAGAATAAAAAAGAAATACATATCGTTCAAATATATAAGATTTAAAAGACCAGAAATGTCCAAATAGGATTAAGTACCTTGGAGTGCAAAAAGCAAGTAACCAAAAAATATGTACAGAATCATACCATTTATATACATTTTAACACACACACACAAATGTCTTTGTGTACGTGTATATGTAACACACGATTTAAAAACACAGATTGGAAGGATATGCATCAATTCATAATTATAGTTGTCTCTGGGGAGGAAAAGAAGGGAATGGGACTAAAGGGGAGTATGTAAAAATATAGGAATTCTACTTCATCAAAAGTTTTATTTTCTTTAAAAAATATGAAGAGAAATTATAAATGTAATACATTCATTCATTCTCAGTGGATGTGTATACCAAAGCTCTATACTATGTTTCCTTAAACTTAAAAAAAGTCACTATACTGCCCTTTTGTATTTTTGCTTTATTCCATGCCAATGAAATAAGAAAGGGATATTCTTGTGTCCTTTGTGGAATTAATTTATATGTATGTATATGCACAGATTTTTTATATATGCACATATATACACATACATATGCATAAGGCAGGAGCAAAGTGCTTTGAGAATTTCACAATGTTATTACAATGAGCAATTTTCTTAAACTGCATTTATTTAAACTTCAAGCTGTAAAACTCTAGTATTATCTGTCTTATTTTTAATTAAATAAACATAGTTTTAGATGTACAGAAAATTTGAAAAAAGGGTTCACAGTTCCTTATATCTTTCACCCAGCTTCCCCTAACCAAGGTACCTTACATAAACAGGGTACATTTGTCTAAAGTACCCACTTTATTCAGATTTCACCAGCTTTTCCCCTGACATCCTTTTCAAATTCCAGGACCTAATGTCAACTTCATTTTTCAACATATTACTTCCAGTTTAAATACCTGGACTAGGTGCTTTGTTGTTTGACTTCAGATGATGTTGAGATATTTAAATTTTTTTCTTATCTGAAGGCTTATGTGTAGCTTTATTTCACAATGATCACTAACTACTTTTGTAAAAAGAAAACAAATACATTTCCAAAGGACAACACTGAACGAGCACACATAGCAGGTGAAAGGACAGAAGAGGGCACACCCACATGCATACTTCAGAGCTCTGAAGCATCTGCTGGGGGGAAACATACCTCCTGTCTCTTTCTTTCCTCCTGGCTTACTGTCTGAGATAATCCATTTCTTTTCACCTAGGAGAAAAAGCACAATAGAGTTTAATTCATTTACTTTAAGTTTCTTTATTATGTAAGGCATAACTCTATGCCCTTCAAAAATGAAGAAAAATTCTGTGTTGAATTTAGCACATTAATTTTCTGTTTTCAACACCCTCAAATAACATTTAATCCATGAATAAATTAGCATGGTTCAACACTAAAGAAGTGAAAAGTGTCTAGAACACGATCCTATTGAGTTTTTCTGTTCTAGTCTTACTTCTGGATATTCCTAAAACATGTATCAAATTAATCACCCAAATCATAAATAAAGAAATCTGATAATAAAGAAAATGAATTCACCACTCTGAGACCTTATTGTCCAGGCTCACGCACTGAGAAAGTAATTTGAACACTATTTTCCATAAAGACTCCATGGAACACAAGTGCTCTTTATAAAAATCCAACCAAACAAGAAAACAAAGTCTCCTCTCCCATTCCAAGTTTCAGTAGTCTTTCAGTATATTAAATTTGACAAATAAAGACGCTAGTTTGAGAAGCTTTTCTGTAGCTATAGTACCTACAGGAACCATGTACACAATACCATACTTAGAGTGAGGTGTGGTATCGTTAGTTGAATCACTGCAAACCTATCTCAACTGCCACATATCTGATTGTTGTGGCTCCCATCATAATTCAGTTTCTAAACTAGAGAGTGGAGGCTGATCTATGAATTCCGTGAAGACAGGACCTGGAGTCTCTTCTGGTACACCTGGCACCGGGTCTGGCACATGATAGACATTCATGTTTCTCAGTCAAAGATTAAATTAGCAAAAGGTAAGGCATATGTAAAATACCAACCAATGAAATCCTGTACTTCCTAAAAAACAAAATTTAAAAACCATGCTCCCAAGACCTATTTAAGTTGACATCTAATATTTTTTATTATAAATTTAGACTTAAAAAGATGTATTTTCCTGCTAATCGTAAATCTAAACATATCAAAATGTGTTACTATACACTTTTAAATATAGCCAATGGAATGTAAAAACCATAATGATTTGATACCCATCAATATTCATTTAAAAGTAAGCTTTCCTTAACATATATTTTACATTATTCTTCTTTCTCCTTGTAATCACATTTCTATTTCAACTCCTCCCAAGTTTTCATAATGTAATATAATTCTATGTGTGAGAGTCTCATTACTAACTCTAGCAGACGCAAATAAGTTTTTAAATTTAATTTTAAAAAGTTTCCTGTGATTGTTAAGCTTTAAGTATACAAGATTCCAACACAAATATCATTGATAACCTATGATCAAAACAACACAATTACTTCCAATTTCAATGCATTAAGCATGAAAAGTAAAACTTTATTGAGCTTGCATCTCTTAGTGAGACGAGGGTTTATGGTACCTTAACTAAAGGAGAGTTTGCTGAAACCAGTATGTCAAACTGACCCCCTTTACATGAGGCCCCAGTGATTTTACACCTTTGGACACGGCAGGATGATAAGACTTGAGATGGGTAAGACAGATGCCTTTCTGTGGTAAAATGGCAGAAGGGAGGCTGTGAAAGGAAGGTGGGAAAGACAACCTGTCTTAACACTTTCACTGCAGATGTAGTCTGTTTTAGAAAGGGGAACCCAGAAGATGAGGATCTGGAAATTGGTATCCTCAAAACTATTTCTGTCCATCCTTACAAAGTCGTCATGCATCCCCAGGAGCGTGACACATACTCTAATGTGAGGACACCTGGTGCACAATCCTCTTTACATTGTGCTATCGTGAAAAAGAAGACAATTATATGTCACAGTCTTTAATTTGGTCTTTAGAAAAAGTTAGAAAGCAGTATAGTAGAGTAGAAAATCAATAGTAAAATCAGCAATCATTTACTAAACATTTATCGTGTGCCAGGAAATATGCTAAGTATTTCTTATTCCTTTTCCCATTGAATCCTCATAAAAATCCTAGAAAGCTGATACTGTTCTTATTCCCATTTCACAGAAGGTTTAGAATCCAAGAGCACACAGCTAATAGGCAGCAAGGCCAGGATCGGCATCCATGCATGTCCAATTCCTGGGCTCATGCTTTTACTCATGCTTTATAGGGGTTAAGAACCCCTTGTTTTCTATGAGAGGCACCCCATTTCTAGGGTTGGGATATCATCACTAAGACCCCTTCTAATGCCAGGTCTGTACCAGTTTCCACGTGTTTTTTTTTTGGTCTACCTATATTGTGGAATGTTCTAATCCTTACCCACCAGCCTAACCCTGGGTCAGCCTGTCAGCAAGAATTCAAGGCTAAAAGGGCTTCTTCACACATTTTAATAAGGGAGGAGAAGAATGAGAATGTCAGCCAGAAGAATGAGACCCTTCACAGCTGTGACCTTTGATTAACCCTGAGCAGGAATTTCACAGGACTTCCTGCATGACACAAAGTCCTGGCAGATGGATATACAGGTGCCATGCCCACACTCTACAGGTAAGGACACCAGGAAGAATTACCACACCACTGGTATCTCCACGCAGTTGGAGTTCAGACCCAAAAATCTTAGGGGGAAGAGAATGAAACACCTGGGCTTAGAGACTTACTCAGATGACAGCTAGTTTACTGCGGGATTAAGAGTATTTCATTCTATCAAAAGGGGGAAAATCCACAACTAAAGTAGTTGCTCTTTTGAGGGGGAAGACAAGGTAGTTTGGAAAAGGGCAAAATATTAATGTACAGAATTATCATCTTTCACAAATACTAACATGACAAATAGTAAAATATTCCTTTAACCAAAAAGCCATCCTGTAAGGAAGCAGTGGCTGACACAAAACTACTGTAATTGGAAAAAAAAAAAAATCCAGGAAGTGTTCCTGGATTATGATTAAGAAAACTGAAGTGCAGCACATTGGAGAGCCTGAAAGTTTACTCTAGAGGATTTGACAGAGCAGCTAGCTCACTGTGGCTGGCTGCCAGTCCACTGCCCCCAGGTCTGTCCTCCCACGGCCTGTTCTCCTGCCTCAGCCCCTCCATATTCTCTAACAGGACAGGTTCGCCAGGTTCTTCCTCCAGAGCCCAGAGAAATCATTTTGTCTGCCCAAGGCCTTCCACACTCAACTCTAAATCAAGTAGCACCCGAGTGCAGGTGCCTGGGGTAGAAAGGCATGAGCAGGCAAGATGATACCAGTGACTGACGAGTGTGGAGAGATGAAACCAAAGAGGAGTACGGAGTGATCCAAAAAGGGGCCCCAAGAAGACTGGCAGAAGGCAGAGAAGAGACGATTAGGGGAGAATGAGAACACAGGCACATAATACCAAGTGGAAATAAACAAGGAAGGAACAAAGGGAAAGAAGAAGGGAAGGAGGGAGAAAGGCAACAGAAGGAAAGAAGAAGAAATAATGTGCACAAAGTTTGTAATAGGAAATACCTATGGAAATTTTCAAATTAAAAAGCAGTGACCTTATCATCAGTAAACTTAAATAAAAATTATGTGAAGGCCCAGGATTTGTTTGCATGAAAAAGATATGTATAAAGCATATGTTTATACCTATAGTTTTAAAATGTACATGCTTTTTACTGTTAGCCCGTTTTTGCTAAGAGAATCTAAAGTATTGCCAAGTTTATCACATTTCTGCAAATGCTCCCCTTGTCTCTATTGGTGGAAAATAAAAAATAATATACCATCTTCTAAAACCTTTGAGTCCTATTTACTATCTAAAGTGAAAGAAATTTAACACTGTGCAGGCTCCTTTTTCATTTTTAAAATATACATCTCATACTGGTAGCTCTAGCTGGGTACAAATGGGAACAAACAGCCAAAGCAACACTCCTTTAAACACATGGACAGCCAAAGAAACCTCAACTGAACTTTCTTATTTCTCACTGGCTTAAATTTCTTATTTAAATATGTCATCAACAAGTAGAATTGCAAAAGTAGTTTAACAAAGCAGTAAGAACTGGATTCAATTTAAGGTTTTTGTTTCTGTATAATTTAACCAATTCACAAATCTGCTCAAATCTGGCCATGGCAGACTCCAGACTCTAAAGAGAAAGCATGAACACATGTCAGTATCTTCAACATTTTAAGTGAATAACAATTAATTCAAATAAAAAAACAGAATGTGCAAGACTATAGTTCTGACATATTAAAAATATGAACATGTATCTGTGGCTTGTCAAGATAGTGAATACATAGAACTCACTAATGTTATAATAGTTTCAAATTCATAATTATAAATTATATATTCACTGTTTTAATCAATGCTGAAATTCTTGACCTGTGATCTTTGTAACTGATATAGTTTGCACGTCCAAAGGAGACAGAAAAGAATAATTGGCTATACCTAATAAAGAACACTACAAGATACATCTATGGATATATATTTGTCTAGTTAGACCCAAAACATACTTTATGAAATTTATGAAAGAGTAAACACCCTAAAGTTAGGGTGTTTAAAAAAATTATTAACCCAAAAGTTAATCACTAGATACTTCATCTAAAATTCATGTTGGTTTCCCTCTTGATCCCTTGTGCCATGGTCCGAGTGTCTGTACCCACCCCCCAACCCCCTGAAATCATAACTCCTAAGGTGACAGCATTAGAAGGTGGAGCCTTTGGGGAAGTGATTAACCCTCATGAAAGGGATTCATACCTTTAAAAAATAGGTCCCATAGAGACCCCTTACCCCTTCCACCATGTGAAGATACAGCAAGAAGGCACCACCTATGAGCCAGAAAGCAGCCCAAATACCAAATCTGCCTTGATCTCAGACTTCCCAGCCTCAAGAACTGTGCGAAATAAATTTCTGTTGTTTATAAGCTACCCAGTTCATGGTTTCTTGGTACAGCAGCCCAAACTAAGCCACCTTGCCAGTCTGAGCTTCTCAGATGAATATCCTACAAAGGAAGAGACAGGCTAGGCAGTGAGTCCATTACTGCAGGCAGCACGGTTACACTAAGCATCTTCATCTTACAGAGAGCTGTGTCAGGAAAGCCATACACTTTGTGTAATATTCCTTGGTCTTTGACTCCACTAACTGGAATAGGTTAGCCCCAAATAGAACCCTAATATTGCCATTTACATAGAACCTATCTGTGGATAGAGCTGAGACTAGTAGCCCTAGTCTCTTGACCAATCAGATCATCTTTTTCTGTGGGATAAACAGAGATGTTCTCAAGCCCTCCGTGACTTGATACTGTTTCTAGATAAGATGAGTATGCATTCTTTCTATTCTTCTCTACCAGCCAGGGAAAACAGAATGGGAGGATCCCAACAGACTGATCAACCAAAAAGACTCAGAAATGTAGGAAGTTAAAAATTACATCAGATATTTATAATCCAAGATCACTCTGGCTCCATAAGGCACTAATTTAACTGAATATACATTTGAGCTAAGACCTTTAAACTTGTCAGAGTTCACTCACTTGCTGAAAATAAGCCGGTTATTCATGCCCACTGGTGATTCTCTACCCACAGGCTTCCTTTCCTAAGAGCTCAAGTGGGAAGAGACTGCAAAGTAAAACCACACCACAGGACAGAATCACTCCCAGGTCCTTTCTACAGACTTAACACAGCCCAAGTCAGCCCTGAGTTACAAACGAGCTAGAGTTATTTGACTATAAATAACATGGGAACAGAAGCAATTTGAGAGTATGTTTGAAGTCATTAAAATGAAAAATCTGCCAAGATCCAGAAAGAGGGTCCTCTGCAACCAGATCTCACAGGCTTTCTCCAGTCCTATGGCATCCACAGGGAAAGGGTCTGAGACATCACTTCACTTAAGCTATGGCTGCCACAGAACATCGTTTTCAATGGCCAAAGATCTGTATAACCAGGCCAGATATAAGGTCAAGATGCGGTCATTCTTTTGGGAAGTGATAAGTAAACAGAAAGAACACTATTATTTAAAAAAAAAAGGAAGGGTAAAAGATAATGGCACATTTAATAAAATCATATGCTTAATATAAAAATAGGCCAGTGACCTCCTATTTATTAAAAAATTTGATCTCCTTCTGACCTACTGATGTTAAACTTAATTCTATAATTTTCACCAAAGTTCTTGGATCTCAAGAAATGTTATAATAACAAGCACTGAGCCTCAAGCAGGTAACATCAGGTTTTCTAAAATGATGGCAAACTCAGATAAAGCAGGCTAGGGCTTGGGGCTTTTGCCCCTCTATGGCCTATGTCACCTTCTACAGACAGAGCCAGGACTTCTGAATGAACTCAAATTATTTCAACACAGATAAGAGGCTGAGAATACAAAACACAAACAGGTAATTAAATGTACAAGAATAAACTGCTGTGCTTTGTACGATTTCAGAGATAAGCATGCATCCCTTCATTTGCAGCCAGCCCTCAGTAGCTCCCTACCCACCTCTTTGCAATTCCTGATTTAGAGTTCTTGTTAGTCCTTAATTTATTTCTCAAATTACCATTGTATCAAACACTTAACATGCAGCAGGCACGGTTCTTTCCAAGCATCTAAACTTTATTACAACTCTTTGAGGAAGGTATCACTATCCCTAGTTTACAAATAAAAAAACAGACACAGAAAAGTCAAGTCATTCACCCTAACAAGTGGCAAAGCTGGGATTCAAACCCAGGCCTGCCTGTCTGCCCCCAAAGCCTGAGCTCTTAATCACTGTGGCACCCTGCCTTCTAAAACTTCTGAGTTTTTCAAGAGCTATGATACGCAGCTACTCTTCCCCTAAATTAAGTTCCTCCCCCGGATGCCCCAGAAACCGCATCTCTCATTGGCTTTGCCACTTTCTGCTGCAGTGAAAACTAAGCTGTCAGTAGGGCTCCCTAGTCAATTAACTTGTTGATTAGTCCTGACATTTCTCCCTCTAAACAAATTCCTCTCTTTTCCTTGTGGTTCTCTCTCTGCATTCCCCTCTGTGGGCTACTGAGCCTGGACCAAAATGTCTTCATTCTTCTACCCCCCAGATGAACAAGAGAGATGCAGTTCTCACATATCTATCAGCAGTTAAGAAGACAGAAAATAAAGTTAACAAATACATGAAATGCTAATGACACAGAAGTAACGAGGATGAAAGGGAATAATTTAGGAATAAAAGGGCAATTCTATAAAATTTCATAACCAAAGATTAACAATTTTTAAAAAGTGGGCTATTTAATAAAATACTGAGGAACAGACCAGACTAATAGCAGTGAACAGTTGGGAGGTTGGGATGGTGGTGAAGTGAAAGTAGCTGTCAGTCTTAACTGTTATGTTTAACTTTTTAATAAGGAGAATGTATTTGTATTACTTCTGTGATTCAAAATAATTGTTTTTAAGAAGTAAGCTTAATGGCCGGGCGCGGTGGCTCACGCCTGTAATCCTAGCACTCTGGGAGGCCGAGGCGGGTGGATCACTCAAGGTCAGGAGTTCAAAACCAGCCTGAGCAAGAGCGAGACCCCATCTCTACTATAAATAGAAAGAAATTAATTGGACAACTAAAAA
>CAUYMX010126198.1:0-32533 GCA_963573855.1 Lepilemur septentrionalis | reverse complement strand
TAGCTGGGACTATAGGCATGCACCACCATGCCCAGCTAATTTTTTCAATTTTTAGTAGAGCTGTGGTCTCGCTCTTGCTCAGGCTCATCTGGAACTCCTGAGCTGAAGTGATCCTCTCACCTTGGCCTCCCAGAGTGCTAGGATTACAAGCATGAGCCACCACACCTGGCTCTCACAGAGCTTTTGTGAGAATTACATGAGTTACTTCATATAAAGCATTTAAAATAATGCCTAGCACAGAAAGTATTAGCTACTATTATTATTCTTCCCTCTGAACTCATGAATTGGACAGAGTATCAATGCAAGCTGCAATCCTTATAAAAGTTCAAGAAAGTACTCTGACTTATTAGAAATGATTAAGAATTTTTAAATAGAAGGGAAGGAATAATCCACGAGGGAATCCAGAAGAAAGGTATTTTGTGAAGACAGAGGATAATAAAATTCAAGAAGTTACTGAGTAAAACAGGTGACACTGACATCCTTACCTCGTGTTAGGTCCAGAACAAACAGAATTTACAAACCTTTAAGTCATGTCAAAGCTTGAACATCAATAAGAATAAAGGAACAGAACATACCCATGACAAATGACAAGATGATGCAAAAATGATGACAGTAACTAGTAACAATTAACAACAATTAAATGCTTACCATATTCCAAACTCTGCTGAACACTTTACATGCATTAAAACTAGCACAACCCTATGAGGTACATACTATTATTACAAAATAGAGTTATAGAGAGGTCAGGAAACTCACAAAAGGTCACACAGCTAGTACAAACCAGTCAGGATTCAAATCATCTGTCTCACTGCAAAGCCCATACTCTTAATTAAGCTTCAGTACAATCCAGACTTACAAGATGGACCTTGCAGTCACTGTAAGATTCTAGAGAAACTCCTACTAAAACATTTCTGGGAGGGGGTGTGAAGTGGCGGGTAAACAAAAAGAAAAAAAAGAGAATAAAACATTTCTGAAGGCATTCTATTAACTGAATTAATTGGATACAGTAAAAATTCCCCTACCTCTTCATTCAGAAGCTCAAACTGAGAACTATGAAGACACTAAGCTTAGAAGTGGGAATAAAAAGAAGTAAAATTCAGTCCCTGCCCTTGGTAAGTAGCATCCTCTACAAATGAGCAGAAATCATAAGCTATATTAAATACATCAAGACAAACCTGAGTAACTCTGTGTTTCAGCTGTTTGCAGAAGGCCTTCACATCACATTCTGATGATCTGTCTGTACAAGTAGAAAATTCACAGATAAAAAATGTAGTCCTACTACTTTCAAATCTACAACAAATTCTTAAGTGCATGACATTTCTTGCCAATTTACTACAAAAGAAATAATGGGAATAAGCAAGCAAAGAATAATGAAACAACTACAGAAACAAACAACTTTAAATGCCCAAGCTTAGAAAACACGGGTAATACTACACCTCTCCAAAAATAATCAACGTGGGTTAAAATTAAGGGAGATGTTGAATTTCTTTCTACATGGCACATGATTATATTATATTTTCAACAGTTTTTTTTTTTTTTAAATTAGAGTATCAAAGCAAACTACCTTTGAAGACTTTCTTACGCTTTACAGGCTGTCCAAGATCCACATTATTCTGTACATTGATCTTTATTTGTTTAGCTTTTTTGGAAATTCCAAGTAAGGTTTCTTCACTGAACATTGGTGATTGCTCATTTGTTAAAAATAGTTTATTTAACAATTTAGTCACTCCTTTAGCTGCAAAAGCTGTAGGCATTTTTTCCTTAAAGAGTTCAAAATAGGGCTGTCCTAGAAATTCAGCAATATCAGAAGGGAAGGTAAAATCCTTGAAGTATGGCATTGGTTGAATCTTAGAGACCTCTTGAAGTAATCCAAACAACGGCTCATATAAAGAAATCAACCTTTTTAAAACACCTTTATAGAGAACCCTAGAGAAAGAAACAAGAGCTCATGAATTATCCAGTAATTACAATTTGCAGATTAAATAATAAACTGTAAGATTCAAAGGTAAAAATAAATGGCTATCAAGCTCTGCCACTACAGATAAACACTATAGCACATACTTGTAAACAGTCAGATTAGTCCAGCCCAAACAGAAAAATACAAACACAAAATTTACTCATAAACAAAACAAAGTACTGCATGGAGAGATGTGTCAAAGTATGCACATCAAAATCTTAAGTGTGGTTTTTATCTAGATGGTGAGATTTTAGGCAAATTTCCAGTTCTTTCACATCTTTCTATATTTTTTGAATTTCTTAAAATAAGCATGTTATTATTTTTGTCAGCAAAATTTAAAGCTATTTTCATTACAGAAAATAACGTATAGCATTTGAAAGCAATATGATTAGTCATTCAAACATTGTTACCTCTGATTAAGAATAGGCAGAATAAACAGCAAGATGATCAGAAAAAGTACTCAAAATATCCAGGTTAAGACATCAAAGCAAGGTTTCCAATCTCCAAAGGCAGAAAAACTTTTCTATGTTTTTGCTCTTTCTTTTTTATTTTATGTTTCCTTGCATTCAAATTAGAGCTAATGACCCTAATTGTTTGAAATGGCCCAAAACAGATCTCCTTACAAATACAGATTCTGAGTCTAATTATCCATCAAACCAATTTCACAATATATACTGAGACATGCAAAAAAAATCTCTCTTTAGTTTCCAAGCATTAGCAGTGTTCTTTATATTAACTAAATATGCCTCAAAAGCAGTGGTATTTCAGGTGGAAGAAAAAAGTCAAAAGTACATAAAAAAGGTCAAAAATTATATTCTCATTGCCACTAAAAATTAGAAACCAAGTGTCAAAAAGAATCAAGTGCTATAGCTGGCCCAGGAATACTATCATTTTAAATGGTCCATTGCAATATGATTACTGCCACCGATTTTTTATTATCCAGTTCCTTATCCTAGGAATTAATTTGTTTAGTTGTTCAGGGTTGGGTTGATCTCATGGATTCAGATATGAAACCTAATCCTTTGACATAGCCATTAACATTTTAGCTTCCAAATCTGCAAATAAACTCTGATCAAATGAAGAAAGGAATTCCTATACCTTCAGCAACCCATGGGAAAACAAATATGAAAACTACTCATAAGAAACCTAGGCTGAGATAGACAAATGAAAAAGAAATGAAGAATTTTAAAGGTATGTACATACCATAACCTGCTCACCAGCCCAATCATCACAAGGTTTAAAATAATGAACTCCTGCAAACCTAGATGTTTCACAGTCAAGCTGGAGAATCACTTTAAGGTGGGAAAACAAAACCAAAGTAACATGTGTTTTGTAAGTTAAAATTACAAAAGAAGAAATAAATCGGAAGTGAATCTCTTGAAGGTATTAAAGCCTTACAATATGTTCTATTTAAGAAATAGAAACTTACAAATACAGTAATATGCACTCCGCTAGAGCTCCCATTATTAAATTTAGATTCTAAGATTAAGAATTTCTAGCTGTCAGTGCTCTTAGGGTAATACTGATACATGCTAGATAGAGAAAGGACGTCTCTGGCATAATGGCTCCATCAGGCAATTCCTGACAAAAGGAGTCCAAGAAGCAAAATTTTAAGAGTTCCCACAGGTTATAACTGCTATAGAGCCCTAGATTTCAAACAAAAATACTTTTAAATATAGCCAAACAATTCCAATTGAAAAGAAGGTATTTCGGTAGACTCAAGGATACAGAAAGGCCTTGCAGCAGCAGTCCAACAAGCGGAGCAACAACTTGCAGGCTCCCAAAACCTTCATCAACACAAACTCCACCACTGGCTGGCTGGGGATGACACACACTTCAGTAGCTACAGGCTGACTTTCACTTGACAAAAATTAAAAAGGTAGATTACTTTCATTTTTAAATACAAAGCTTATCTATAGCTTTGTTCTCAAGTAAAGATTTGCTTTAAGCTCCATCTGAGGTAGTTATGTTTAATAACAACCTACTGATGTTTCGATATAATCTACCATGACCCAGATTTCAATGTCCCATCAGTCCCTCCCATAGACCAACAGAGGGAGAATTATTACCACAAATACCAGGTACCCCTTATTACAACAAAATTTGTACAGCTAAAGTATAATTGGTTATATTCCAATGCCAAGCATAGAAAAGTCCAAAGGGACATCATAAGAAGACATTAAGTTCCCAGCCCAGCACATCACAAAGCCACTGGCCTACTTACTTAGAAGAAAACAACTCAGACAGGTCTTGAATTGAATCCTCCAAATTCATGTTTTTCAAGCGTTTTAAACATTGTTCAACCTGAAGGAGAAAAAGCAGCTCAAATTCATCTGTGTACAATGCAGACAGGGTCACCGATTATGATCAGGAAAGCAGAGATCCAAATTTTTAAAGTACGGAAATATGCCAAAAACCACAGAATACTTATTTTTTTAAAGGTAAAGAAATCTGAAGCCCATGCAATTGTTTCTGGTTACAAATGTGGAATTTATCCCACCAACTTCTCAAATCAGGTAACAACTAAGAAATCACTATATGCCACAATGTGTTTGCTTTTATAACGGGGACCAAAATGAGTATAAGATTATTCTCAAGATTATAATTTTGCTGAGGTGATATAATAGTGAAACTAGTAAGACAGTAAGTTTTTTTATTTTTTTTTTTCTTTTTCTTATATTTTTCCTTTGTCATGGTGTGAGAAAGACAGTACATTTTTAACTACTAAATTCAACAGTTTGTAAGTACCACAGAGATGAGCAAAGTGACTGACTTAGTCATTGAACAAATGTATACTGAATACCTACTACATGAAAGGCATGCTGGGAGGTAAAATGATAGATAAGATACTGTCCAACCACTGGTTGCTAAAAATCTAGTAGTAAAAATAAGTTATGCAAAATATTGAATTAAATACTAAAATAAAAATAGATAGACCCTATTTAAAATTTCAATCCCCTCGGCACTCCCCCCTTCTCTGCTTTATTTTTCTTCACAGCACTTACCACCACCTGACCTGCCGCTGATTGACTGATTGCCTTTCTCTCCTAACTATAATGTAAGTTCCACAAGAACAATATATAGTATTTTGTCCATTTTGTTTACCACTATAACCCAGTTCTTAGAACAGTGTTGAGTAGGCACTCGATAGTGTTAAAGAAAAAAAAAAACGTAAGAGCCATGCATCATACAAAATGCTGTACGAATTCTATCATCCTTGAGAAATACCATACAAAGGGCATGCACGGGACTGCACCCAGATTTTGAAGAATATAAAGATCTGGATGGTCACTGATAATGGCCAACAAGGTTATCTTGCCAGAGCTACATATATACTACTAAAATTGAATCAAGGCTATAGATTTTACCTTACCAGTTCTCAGAACAATCCTTAAATTCTGGGGTCAGCTCTTATCTTTTTCAATTTTTAAGTCTGGACACCATCCTTTCAGAGAGGTATTAACAAACCAAGATGGTAAAACATTTGGAAAACATAGTAAGTTCAAAAAAGAGAAAAAAATCCTTGAGAACATTAGCAAAGAGAGAAGACATGAAGAAACATAAGAAGAGTCTTCATATACTCAAAGAATTGTCACACAGAAGAGAAATCAAGGTGATTTTCTGTGCTTCATTTTAAGAAACATTAGAGAGAGGCTAATTCTAGTATCTGGCTTTTGAATGCAGAAAAAATAAATCTTGAAGTATATGAAAATTCTCTGTAAACTGTGAAATGTTAAGCAGATATATGACAGTAGTTTTAATGGTATCAGCAGCTGCAGCAGCAAGAGCGGAATGAGACATGTTCCCTGCCTAAGGGATCACAAGGAACATAAAACACATCCACAACAAATAACTGTACCACAGCTGACGTATTTAATGCTATAAGAAGTACAAAGAGGGGCCCAAGTAGCCAAAAATAAAAAAAAAAAAAAAGCAATGCAACTTCACTAATAATCAGAAAAATGCAACTTAAAATGAGATTACTGTAATATACATTCATGTTACACTTTGGAAAGAAGATTATCTCTCCTGGGAAGGCTTAAAATGGTACTTAAGAGTATGGAGAAGGCCTTTAACAGACAGACATGAAAAGGCTGGGTATTCCACACATACAGGACCAGGTGAACAAAGACTCAGAAGAGGGAACAAACACAGTGAGTATGTAAATTCGTTAAGAGTTCAGGTTGACTGGAATATAAGATATCTGAAGGCAAGAGAGGAGCCAGAGCTAATAAGAATAAAGAAGCCAGATCATAGTAGATCTTGTAAGTCAAATTAAGGAGTTTAGTCTTTATTCAGGATACAATGGAGAACCATTAAAAATCAAAATTGTGTTTTAGGATGATTAACCTGCTTTTGGTATATACACTATGCCAGAGTATAGGGAAGACTGGAGAAGGAAACATAAATTAGGACAGTAAGACAACTAAAAGTTGACAAGGTCTAAAAAAAGAAAATAGCACCCACAACTGAAGAGACCAGATATAGAGGAAGTTCTAACTTACAGATTGACTAGACAAGAGAGCTACATAAAAGGAAGAAACAGAGACAAGAGAATATTAAATTTTTATGACTGGGTGATTATTCACAACCTTCAAGCCAGGAGGAGAAATACATTCAGTCTCAGAGTTAGCAAGTTTGCTTTTGGATTAAAAGACTTAGAAGGAGATAAAACCTAGGAGATAAGACCACAATTCCAGATCTTTCTTTGATTAAGAAATCTTCATCCTTTTTGCCTTAAGTCACAGGGATAGAAAATTAACTAGAAAGTATGTGTCTATAAGATTAGAGACTGTTTTTTTCACCCCTGGCAGAACTAAGCACACTGCCTGTCACAGAGAAAGTTAAAAAATACTGCAAGGTGGCTCTGTTACACAATGGATAGCCCACTGGAATTCTAAAAAATACTTGCAAATGCCAGGCAAGGTGGCTCACACCTGTAATCCCAGCACTGTGGGAGGCTGAGGCGGGGGGCAAGAGCAAGACCCCCGCCTCTACAAAATTAGACAAATTAGCAGGACATGGTGGCACATGCCTGTAGTCCCAGCTACTTAGGAGGCTGAAGGATAGCTGGAGCCCTGAAGTTTGAGGTTGCAGTGAGCTATGATGACATCACTGTACTCTAGAGTGACAGAGGAAGACCCTGTCTCAAAAAAAAAAAAATTTTTTTTGAAGAATTAATAAAGTGAATGAATGAATGAGCATACAAAGAAGCCAGCTTAAGAGGCTCTACTCTGTGGTATAGTCTCTGAGCTGGAGGGCCCAATTTTGACTTAAGTTCTAAAATTCATATAAAACCACTTTACACCACAACTTACTATTAATATGTACTTCTTTACTCCAACATACTACTGAATAGATTATGTGCCCCACAATAAATAAGCCATAACTTTGTTCTTTTTATAACTGCAGCATTTTTATCATGCTTAGGAAACTGTTTATTAATATACAACACTCTGTCTTGATCAAATCACTCTATCTTTGAACTGGGCAAAGGCACTGTCATTATGGATTGCATATAATGAAAAAAACTTTTATTTATCCACTACAAGAAGACTGGGAGAAAAAAAATCAATCTAAACATACTTCTTTTCTAACAAAAATTACTTTTTTGAAATGCTTTCAGGAAATAAAAAAAAGAAAGCCCATATGTAACTGTGGGGTACAGACCTATAAATCACAAGTAACTTACTGAGATTTCCATAAATAACAAAACACTAAGTGGCAGTGTGATCTACATCTTCAAGTAAACTGGTGGGTCTTAAACACAGGGATTCCTCCTCACCTGTTTTAGGGCCAAATGGGGTTTGTGGTGGCCCATTCTGTTGTGATTGCTGTAGAGGACTGCACATAACACATCTGCTTCTGCATCTAAGGTTTGGCTCTTCAGTGACAATGTGAGCAGGCGGCATTCTTTAATTACAGCTGCAATGCAAAGGTCTAGAGTAGAGACATTTAATAAGACTTTGTATGTATTTCTACATTAAGTATATGATAGACAAAATACACCGCAAGCAGCAACTTTCCTTGTTTTAAAGGAATCAAAAACAAATTAATGCAATTAGCTTCAACTATAAGTACATAATTAAGGATTCTAAGTACATGAGAAGTTGGAAGATGGTAACAGGTGATATACACTCCAGGAAATCATTAAGAGAACATCTGTTAAATAAGAATGTACATCTTCACATTGCATTTTATTATGGTTTAACAAATCTTCATATGAATGTTTTGCAATCAGTCATTTGATGTACACTGAAGACTTTAAGAACCTTGAAGGTGGAGTACACGTTATCTACTCCTCTAAATCCCCCATTTTGGTATGCACAATGCATTTTGGTATGCACATAAGCAAGACGGAATGGAAAAAATCCAGTCTTCAAAGTCAAAGGTTCTGCATTTGGGTACCACTTTAAGGTAGATAAGGGCATATTCAGAAATGAGAAACCACTATGGCAACTGGAAATTATGTTATTTGATGAATGCCTGACTGAACACTGGGTGTTCAGCAGACGTTTCTTCACATTAAAAACTGCTTAGTAGAAGATGTAGCTAATGTGTTATCTATGGCTCTAAGGGTCACACTGGTTCTCGAGGTCTAAGCAACACAAAGGCAGGTTTCTACATAACATGGAGAATGTTCTTACTGTCTCAACTATCTAAAGACAGAAATGGGGTACCTTGAGGATGGGGAGTGAGTGGGTGAACTTCCCATGCCTAAAAGGAATTCTGTTAATTTATGAATAGAGGAAGGGGTAAGGGCTAAACTGCGTAAGATGGATAGATGGGAAAGGAGATGAGATGATCTAAGTATTCAATATTAACAGCTATCACTGAATGTTTATTTACCACGCCAGGAAGTATTCCAAATGCTTTCTCTGTAATATCAACTCTTTTATTCTCCCAAAACAATTCTATCAGTTACGTATTATTTTTAATCCCCATTTGAAAGTGAGATCACTGAAGCACAGAAACGTTCAATAACTCCCCCAAGTTCTAGAAAAGGGAAAAACTAGGATTAAAACCCAGATAATCTGGCTCCTGAGCCAAGCTCCCACCTATTACGTACGCCCTGCTGCCTAATAGCAGCAACATCATCCACCTTACGTTGGAAAAACAGTTTAGTTTCAGAGCTCTTTCTCCTAAATTATATCATTAGATCGTCCCCACACCACGGTGATGCCCGGTAGGGAGGATTAGCCCCATTTTACACATAAGGAGCTGGATGTCCAGAAAGATTGCAGTTTAACTCCAGAGTGCTTAGGTGACGCCCCCAGCTCCTAAGGGGCAGGAGTCGAAAAACAGACGTAAGCAAGAATCACTGTGGCCCGAGGGAGCACAGGGTCTCCAGGCAGCACTTTTCCCGGCGCTAGTCACATCTGCCTCTCTCCGCCCCCTTGGCCTGGGGTTAAGCCTTGGTCTTTCATTGCTCCAGCCAAGCCCTGCGCTGGCACAGCGGGTGCAGTGAAGGACTGCGAGGCAAGAGGCCCTACCAGGATCCCCGGCAAACTAGCCAGCCCCTGCCACTCTCGGCCCCATCGCGCCCCGCGCCCCTTCCCAGCGTCCCCCGGGCTCAGGAAGTCCCGCCCCCACCCCGCGTGCGCCGGCCCAGCTGCGGGTCTCCTCCGGAAACGTCTGCCCCACTGGCCTGGCGCCTCACTCACCCAGGGCCGCGCCGCCGTTCTTCACGGTCACTGCGCTGCGGCTCCCCGCCTTAGGGATCCTCACGCGGTTCCACGGCTCCGGGCCCGGCAGCAGCCCAGCCATCTTGCGAAGCGAGGGAGGGCCTAGGAAAGGCGGAGCTGGGCGAGACCAAATCAAGCGGCCGAAGGAGGGGCGATGAGATGCCGTAGGGACAAGGGGCGGGGCCGGGCGGGGCCCGCAGCCGGGCGGGAGGCGAGCATCACGGAGCGGCGGGGCGGGGCGGGGCCGTGGTGGAGCGCGGAGTCCTGCGACCAAACACAGTGCAATGGACTGGGAGGGACCCGGATGGTCGTCGGTCCTCTGGTTATGAAAACCCAGCGGCGTATCAGAATCAGCGGGGAGAGTGTCAGGGAAAAAGCCCAATCCCGGTATTACTCAATCAGAATCTCTGGGAATGGGATGAGGAATCTGCATGTTGATTAAACTTCCCCATATGAGATTAAAAGGAACAACCAAATTTGGAAATACCTGGAGGCATTTTACAGATAAGGAAACTTGAGGCCCAGAGTTGAGTTGGTGCCTACACCCCAACACCACCTCAGACAAAGGGGAAAAGGAAGAAATGAAATAAAGAGGCTTATGCAAGGTGTGGAATTTGTAACGAAGAAAATGTGATTTACTTTGAGTAGTCAAGGAAGGCTTCTTCATATCTTGAACAACAGCAAAACCGAGATCACATCAAAGAAACATGGAAATCCTCTGAGTACCCATCACTCCCATCCTCCGTCAGTACCCAAGATGATATCATTTATCCTCAGGCACAATGATGCCCCTTACTTAAAGGCCACCACCATTATGGATTAGAGAAGCAGTTGGTGGGTTTTGGAAACAGACTGCCAAGGTTCCAATTCTAACTATACCCATTTATGATTATTAATTAATAGCTCTATAATCTCGGGAAAGCTACTTGCCGCCTCCAGACCTTAGTATTTCTATTCATAAAATGAAGATAATGATAATAGTATCTACCTCACAAGGTTAGAACAATGTCTGTCATACAAACAATAAAAGTTTGCCATAATTATTACTGTTGATATTATTACTACTATTTAATGCAAGCCATCTTGCCTTCTTGAAACACTTTCCATGCTCTATGTGCCTTTGTACATACTCTATCTGGATCATCCTCTGAAACACAATCTCCTTTCTTCAGCTCTGGGATCATCAGTTTTTGGTAATTCTTCCTAAACATCCCGTCCTCACTCCATAACTTGTCATAGAGACCCCTTTAATGTATTGCCCCATGCCCTATGTTGGTCTGTGTGTCAGTTTCCTACTGCTGCTGCAATGAATTACAGCAAACTTAATAGCGTGAAACAAGGTGAAGTTATCTTATAATTCTGGTGGTCAGAAGTCCAAAATCAATCTCATTGAACTAAAGTTGGCAGGGCTGGTTTCTTCTGGAGGCTCTAGGGGAATAATTCATTTCCTTTCCTTTTCTGGCTTCTAGAGGCTGCCTTCGTTCCTTGGCTCATGTCCCCATCCTCCACCTTCAAAGTCAGTAGCATAGCACCTTTCGATCTCCCCACACCTTTCTGTCACCCTCCTGCCTCCCTCCCTCTTCAAAACACCTTTGTGATTACATTGGGCCCACGAAGGTAATCAGGATAATTGCTCCATCTCAGAATGGCTAACTTAATCATATTTACAAAATCCCTCTCAATGTAAGGTAAAATATTCACAGATTCTGGAAATTAAGATGTGAACACCTTCGGGGCATTATTCAGCCTATCACAGCCTCAGAATTTATCTCACTGTATTATATTTATTTGTGTATTTGCCTGTCTCTTCCTCTAATGGCATATGAACCTACTAGAGGCAGTACTACTGATACAGCTAACTGGTGTTTCTATCTCAATGCTTAGTTCAGAGCCTGGCATCTAGTAGGACCTCAATAGATATTTACTGGCTGAATTAAAGTTTGGATGATGCTTGAATAAAGTTTTCAAAAGATGAATAGGTACTTCCCAGGAAGTTAAGAGAAGGATATTCCTAACAGAGAAGTGTTAAACACTATGAATTTGAAGAAATCTCCAGTCCTGGGTCAGTAATGTGTGCTAAGAGATGAAGCTGTGAATACTGGTGTCAGATCATGGGAAGAATTTGGATTTTTTACCTGAAGACTGGTGGTTCCCACACCTGGTTGATTATCAAAATTACCTGAATAAGCTTTTAAAAGTAGAGATTTTCAGTTCCCACTTTCAAAATGCTTATTCATTTGTTCTGAGTATGGCTGTAATCTGTGTTTTTTAAAAGATCCTTATGATGGTAGTCTGGCTTGAGGTGCCCTTGCTGTAGTTGATAAAGGAGCCACTCACTGAGCCTTAGGCAGGGCAATTTTAGTCACCTTGCATCAGAGGAGCAGCACTCTGGAGAATAGATTTGAGAGGGAAGAGGTTGGAGGTAAGGAGACAAGAGATTCTGTGTTTTCAGTGGAGGAGGATTTGAGATCATTACCAAAGTGGAAAGCAGGGAGATGGCGCTCTGGATAAGCAGAGATTACTGAAATCAGAGCTTCCTTGAACTGGAGGATATGGGAGAAGCACAGGCTATGTACATTAGGAAGTAAAGTTTTAGGGCCATGCTGTAAAAATTTCTAAACTACAAAGAAATTTCTAGACTGTCAAAAGACACAAATGACCATTAAATATATAAAACCTTGTCCACATCATTAGTAATCCAAGAAATACAAATTAAAATAATTTTTAGGTTCTATTAAATAGGCAAGGAGTAAAAAATCATGATATCTGGTGTTACTAAGGCTTTGCACGAGAATTTAGATACAAAGTTATCCTTTGTTGTTGTCATTATGAAAATGGAAAATAATACTGTATCCTCACAATGAATCCGTTGTTTTCCAATATTCTGGCAGTGGAATTCTTTGTCCCACATAAAATCTTACACAGAAACCAAATATGTTAAACAAATATATAAAAGTGGGATTGCAGTGCTTAAAGGTGTCTGGTGGAATTCAGGGCTCTCCCATTAAGGCCTCCTGCCCAAAACATTTCCTAGAAACAGTTTGAAACCCACTGCTGTAAATAAATATGTATTGGTGTGAGCAATTTTTCATGATACATTAAGGTAATTTTTTAAAGCAGTTCAGAAAACTGCATGTACAATGTGATTCCCTGAAAAAAATACACATCCACTCATTGAGGAAACGGTCTGGAAGGATCTAAATGAAGCTGTTAACAGTGGTCATTTATTCCACCAGTAGTATGGATTATTTTTCTATGAGTTTATTTGTGTTTTCTGTTTAAGAAAAAAATAGAAAGCAGTGTTGCTATTATGATGAAAAAAATTTACTTTTAATGCCAAAAGTGTGCAAAAGTCTTGAGATGTGTGTGTAAACGCTTGTACGTGTGTAACATATTTAGTGACGTATACTTTTTGGCCCATTCACCTATGGCCTTTCAGCCCTAATCCCATGGTTACACCTTTGCTCTGGGATGCTAGAACTGTGACTCTGCCGACATCTTTGCCAACTGGTAGCTATACCAATATGGGCCGCTAGAGGGCGGTTGAGGGCCGGAGGAGGAGAGAGGTGCTCTCAGCCCGCTTGCGCCTGACACTTGGTGAGCGTCGGCTTTTCATCCCAGGTAATGGCTGTTGGTTCCAGTTCCTGACTCTTTATGACACACTCCCAGAACTACCTTCAGAGGTACCAGCGGCACCTGGATGGTGTTCTCTCCTGAGGGATTTGGGTCCCAATTCTGCAGTTCCCTTCCTCTGAAAGTCTAAATTCTGATAACCCCAAATTCTTAGCTTTGTTTTCCCAGCTCCAACGGTTGTAACTGCTTTCAGCAATTATCTGTGTTACCTCAGTGTTGTATTTTTGCATCCCAGTTCTTAATCATCTATTTAACCAGCTCCTCATGTTCCTTAAATTCAGTCTGGTGAAATAGGTAGGACTGTATTGTTCTGTTTTACTAATGGACTCTGACTGATAAGCTATTTGGAATTAGAAGTGGTCCCAGGAAACAGCCCCTCAAAATGGGATTCTGTAGTTGGTTTGGCCATGTCCTTGGCTCTGAGAACAGCAGCGATCAGATCTCTTTATCAAGGGGAAATGGTAGGCTGGGCACCATGCTCAGTCACCTGAGGCTGACTGTGAGAAAGCACCTTCTGAAGCCCATTGGAGACCACACAACTATGACAGTAGCAATGATGCTTCTGAGTGCACTGGGGCATCTACAGAAAATGACAAGCTCAAGTATTTAACTCTCAACTCAAGTCATAGAGAATCGGAGAGCATCTATGGTAGCTCTAGAAGGATCACTTATTTCTTATAGCTTCTGGGCTGACCTTGACCCAAAATTCAATTCTGTGGGTTGTAGAAGGACAACCTAAATTAAATTCATAGACTCACAAGTCTCATATGCAAAAGTTAGAGCACTGATTGGTAAGAAGTACTCTGAGCTTTGGAATAGGGACCATCTAGTTGGACTCGGGAAAAGCTGAAAACCTAGGAGCAGTTTGCCTTCCTGTGTCCAAGGAGACTTGAGTGATGACCCTATAATAACATTGAAGGAAATCAGGGAATTTTAACCCAAAATGTGACTCCTTGGTATAAAGAGTATTTTGAATTAAAAGCTCTCAGAGATCAATAGGCATTGGAAGGAGCTTTCCCTCTATCTACATAAAGACCAGACAGACCCATCAAGAAGAACAATTGTCTTTCTGTTCCTTCCCTGTTATCTCAATACCTATTGCAGGAAAGAAAATCAAGAATGCAACCAGACCTGGTCCAACTCATTTTTAAAATAATACCTATCTCTCAGGTTAATTTCCAAAGAGAATCATTTACAAGTCATCTATTTCCCCCATCCATTCATTCTCCCAAGTATCTAGTCATCCTCCCTAGTAATCATTTATTGCCCCTCAACAGAATTACTTACAAGCCTTATCTCCCCCTCCTCTCTAAAATGAGGGTATATAAACTTCTGGACCTGCTGGGGTATTGGGTAATCACTCTATGATTCTCCCCGTGTGCACAGTAAACAAATTTGTAATTTCTTTCTCTTATTAATCTGCCTTATTGTAAGTTGATCTTTCTGAAAAACTCCAGAGTGAAGGGGAAGTTTTCCCTTCTCCCCCACCACCTCAGGACCCTTCCAACCAATTCTCAGCACCTCTAGAGCTGATTTTGGTTTGCTACAGGGGGACAAGTACAAAGTCAGACATGGAAGGAAACAATTTATGCTCCAAAATAATTACAAAATGTTGCTAATTTTTAGTGACAGAATTTGAAAAAATATTTGATTCTAAGACTATTAGACCTCAGGGGATGAAATATAAAACACTAGACTCGAACAAATGTGTCTATATGAGTCATCATGTCAGTTACTAGAGAGTCTGGCAGCCAGAAGGGTGTCTAAAAGTTTTCTTTGGTGATTGAAGCTTGAACCCAGTTTTAGCCTACATTCAATCAGGTTAAAAGATGCCAGAATTTTTCTGGATTAATTTAAAAGGAGGAATCCAAAGTCTTACGGAAACTGGAATGTTGAAGTGGATACTATAATCTGTGGTCTACACAGCCACCCTACTCCAACTATGTCCTCTGAGAGAGCTCAGAGGTCACTCCCTCCACTAAGGAATGGAGAAATGCATTAATGAGGAGCTACCAGTATCTTCACAAAGTTCTGTGATGAATGTTTTCTATAGGTTAGAGTGATGGAAAAAAATACCGCCATTGAAATGGACTCCATGATTTCAGTGGGAATAATGGGATCAAAAGATGACAAAGTCCATTTGTCAATGATTAACTGTAAGAGACAAGGTTGGTGCATTTACTCTAATGGACAACAGAAACAAAATAGTAAAACCAGGTTGTTCTGACTAGGAAGTATCTTCAATGTGGCTAATAAATCACAGTATCTGTAGAAATTAAATAGATCACAGCTTATTAAAATGTTTCTTCATCTGTATAACAGGGACCCAAAACCTAATTTGAGCACCAAAATGAAGAGATATGACTTACTCAATTTCCAGACTTAAACAAGTTAACAGCACAGAGTTCCTTGATAGATGGGAAATCCAGACAAGGATGCTCATCACCGTCATTTACAGTAACAAAAACTTTGGAAACATACAGTAAACATTGTTGGGGTTCAGAACACACTACCTCCAAATATGGCACCTTGGAAATCGAGAAAACCACAGAAGCAAGAATGTCATTCTCTGACCTCCTCTCACCTTTGTATGTGAGAGCTAGCCATAAAGGATTTCTCTGATCCACCTCCCTTGAAAGTAGGTCATAATACCCACATGTGACAGGTGTCCTGCCCTATACCCAGAGGAAGGGAATGAAGACACAAAGATGCCAAGAAGAATCTGGACAAACAGGCCTTGCTAAGTCCTCCATCACCACCAGTTCATTACCATTAGTTCATACCTCCTTTCATCCAATCATGTTTCTCCACAGCTATCTACTTCTTTCATCAGAATTAGCATAAAAATACAGTTTTCCCTGGGTCTTTGGGTCTTCCTTTCTGAAGCTTGCTATGTCACATAAAACTTTGGTCAAGTAAATTTGTTATGCTTTCCTCTTGTTAATCTGTCTTTTGTTCAAGGGGTATCAGCCATGAACTTGCAATGGATGAGAATAAGATATTTAGGTTATTAAATATGGAATGTCTGATTTCCTTAACGACTAAGTTTTACAGTTGATATCTCTGACATTTCACTTTGACACTTCTTGTTTTATTTTTATTGCAAAGGTACATCCTCATTCTTTAAAACACAGCTTTAAAGAATTGGCTTGCGATTATCTTTCAACATATTTTTAGAGCAATTTTTGTGAAAACATGAATAAGTAAAAAAATATGTGATTTTCAACTATGAGTTCTGTCACAGAATCAATGCTGTGCAGACAGCTCAAAATATCAATGAAGTGTTTGGGAAGGATGTGACTAATGAACGCACAGTACGTGGATGATTTGAGAAGTTCTGATAATTTTAATCTTGAAAACGAGCCATATGGTGACCTGAGACCAAGGTGGATGATGATGAGCTGAAAGCTGTAGTAGAAGCGAATCCATCTCAACCTCCACGTGAATTAACAGCAAGGTTTGACATTACTGTTCCAATATTAAACCAGTTGAAACAAATTGGCAAGGTAAAGAAGCTGGATAGATGGGTACCGCATGAATGGATACTGCATGAACAAGCGTCAAAAGAGAAATCGTCTCAAAGCTTGCCTTTCTTTGCTGTCATGATGTAAAGGCGAACCATTTCTATACCATATTGTTATGTGTGATGAAAAATGGATTCTTTTTGACAATCACAAGCATTCAGCACAATGGTTGGATAAAGATGAAGTGCCGAAACACAGTCCAAAACTGAATATTCATCAAAAAAAGCTAATGTTGTCTGTTTGGTGGTCCTGTGCTGGTATTTTCCACTACAGCTTCATGAAATCTGGCCAGTCAATTACAGCAGATGTCTACTGCAACCAATTGGATGAAATGATGAGGATGCTGCAATTAAGCAGCTGAAATTAGTCAATAGAGACAGGCCAATTTTCTTGCAAGACAATGCTCCACCACATGTGGCAAAAAACAACACTGCTCAAACTATAGCAGCTAGACTTAGAAACTCTCTGTCATCCACCGCATTCACCAGACCTTGCACCAACTGACTACCACCTCTTTCAGGTTTTGGATCACTTCCTGCAAGGAAAAATATTCAATTCCCAACAAGCTGTGGAAAACACCTTTTGCGATTTCATCACCACTCGCTCTGCAGGCTTCTTTGTTGCTGGCATAAACAAGCTACCGTTAAGATGGCAAAACTGTGTTGATAGGTTAGGCGCATACTTTGATTAATTGTACTGCTTCTTGTTTAAGATATAATAAACTACACTTTAGATTCAAAATCAGACATTTCATATTTAATGACCATATTTAATGACCTTTTCTCCCCTACAATATCCATGTGTTATTAATAGTTATCTATTTCTGGTTAACAATCAATAACTTAGCAACTTAGAACAATGTTAATGCTTACAGTTCTGTGGGTCAGGAATTTGGGCAGGGCTCTATAGGGATAACTCGTCTCTCCTTCACATGGTGCTGTTGGCTGGGGTGGGTTCAGTGGATTGGCAGGCTGCCAACATGGCTTTGCTCCCACATCCAGCATCCATCCCTGGGATGGCTCAAATGGCTGAGGGTGGGCAGGGATGTCTGGGTCTCTCTCTTCTTGTGGAATTAGCTGGGCTCACACATGTGTCTGGAGCCTCAGTTCTCTTCCATGTGGCTTCTCTCTCCATCCTCTAGGACCTGTCTCTCCACCGAGACTCTCTCTCCAACAGGATAACCTGGACTTCTTTATATAGTAGTTGGGATCCACCACCAGCAAAAGCAGATGCTGCAAGTCCCTTAGAATCTGAGTTCAGAAGCCCTTGAAGGCCACTTTCATCACATCCTTTTTTGGTCATAAAATTCCTAGGGGCAGCCCAGATTCAAGAAGTGGGGAAACAGACTCTGCTCTTGTTGGGGAAAATAGTAAAGACACATTGCAAAGATGCATGGACACAGGGAGATATGATTCACCTATTGGGGACCATTTTTAATAATCTACTGCAGTTTAATAAGCACATCTTTCCTCAACTTGGGACATCCCTCACCCCCGACAAGTCCCGGCAGCCAGAGCAGGAGCTCATACCCTGCCGAAACCCCAGAACCAGTTTTCTCATCATGTGGACAGGGGGAGCCCCTCGCACGGTGGGAGCAGGAAGGTGGAGGGAAAGTCGGTTCCAGGCCTGGGGCAAGGACTCTGCAGAACAGCGTTCTGGGGGAGACCCGGTGGGATGTTACACTAGGATGACGGATGATGAGGAAGACGCTAGGTTGTTCTTCTCCATCCACAGTCCTCCATTGTCCTGGCTACTTCCTTGTCCTCATCTCTAGTGACCTTCACGTCCTTCTCATGTCAGGCATGTACTCTCCAGCCTCACTGTCAACCGGAATTGTTCCTTCTCTGAAATCATAATTCAGACATTTCCTTTGCTGACAATAACTTCTTATTTTTCAACTTTCTTATTCAAATTACTTCCTCTAAATCTGATCCTAAGCCTCACTGAATCACCAGTCCTCAACCCCATGCCCTCCTCCCACCAGCACCCTTCCACCTGCACCCTTATCTGTGCCCAGTCCATTTCTTGCCAGGATCCTCAATTCCCTCACCCCGTTTTCCTTCCATAAGATTTGCCTGGTAAATGCCTAATCCTATAACAATTCTATTCTTTGAATTTTCTGGGATCACAGAAAAAACAGAAGTCCTCAGATAGAAACTCTCTCAACTTTTCTAACACCAGCCCTACAAACTTACTTGTCTCCCACCCATCCTGTCTTCCATTCCTTCAGTTACAATGGACAAGGTGACCCTCCCCTCACCTAAGGCAAATCCCTCCATCTGTGACCTGTGTCCCCAATCCTTCTGCCTTCTCATAAACTTCAGGCAGTTAATGAATCCCCTGTTTTCTTTCTTTCTTTTTTTTTTATTTCAAAGTATTACAGGGGTACAAACATTTTGGTTACATAAATTGCCTTTGCACAGCCCAAGTCAAAGCTGCAAGTGTGCCCAGACAGCACACACCTCACCCATTAGGTGTAGGCTTACCCATCCCCTCCTTCTCCTCCCACCTGCCCAACACCCAATGAATGTTACTTCCATATGTGCACATAAGTGTTGATCGATTAGTGCCAATTTAGTGGTGAGTACATGTGGTGCTTGTTTTTCCATTCTTGTGATACTTCACTTAGGAGAATGGGCTCCAGCTCCATCCAAAATAATACAAGAGGTAATAGTTCACCGTTTTTTTATGGCTGAATAGTACTCCATGGTATACATATACCACATTTTATTAATCCACTCATGTATTGATGGGCACTTGGGTTGTTTCCACATCTTTGCAATTGTCAATTGTGCTGCTATAAATGTTCTAGTGTAAACATCTTTTTTACAGAATGTCTTTCTTTTGTGCAGATACCCAGTAGTGACATTGCTGGATCAACTGGTAATAATTCTATTTTGAGTTATTTGAGGTATCTTCATACTACTTTCCATAGAGGTTGTACTCATTTGCAGTCCCACCAGCAGTGTATGAGTGTTCCTATCTCTCTGCATCCACACCAACATTTTTTGTTTTGTGACTTTTTGATAAAGGTCATTCTCACTGGAGTTAAGTGAAATCTCATTATGGTTTTGATTTGCATTTCTCTGATGATTAGAGATACTGAGCATTTTTTCATATGTTTTTGGCCATTAGTCTATCTTCTTTTGAAAAGATTCTGTTCACTTCCCTTGCCCGCTTTTGATGGGGTTTTGTCATTGTCTTTTGCTGATTTTTTGGAGTCTATGTAGACTCTAGTGATCAGCCCTTTATCGGATGTGTAGCATGCGAATATTTTCTTCCATTCTATAGATTGTCGGTTTGCTCTCGTGATAGTTTCCTTGGCTGTACAGAAGCCTTTTAATTTGATCAGGTCCCATTTATTTATTTGTGTTGTTGCTGTGATTACCTTTGGGGTCTTCTTCATAAATTCTTTGCTTAGGTCAATGTCTATAAGAATTTTTCCAACATTTTCTTCTAGAATTCTTATAGTTTTATGCCTTAGGTTTAAGTCCCTTATCCACCATGAGTTGATTTTTGTGAGAGGTGAGGGGTGTGGATCCTCTTTCAGCCTTGTACATGTGGCTATCCAATTTTCCCAGCACCATTTATCGAATAAGGATCATTTTCCCCAGAGTATGTTTTTGTCTGCTTTGTCAAAGATTAGATGGCTATATGAGGATGGTTTTATATCTGAGTTCTCAGTTCTGTTCCATTGGTCTATGCCTCTGTTCTTGTGCCAGTACCATGCTATTTTAGTTACTATATATAGCCTTGTAGTATAGCTTGAAGTCTGGTAAATTTGATGCCTCCCAATTTGTTCTTTTTACTTAAGATTGCTTTTGCTATACGGTGTCTTCTCTGGTTCCATATGAAGCGTAGAATTATTTCTGTAGATCTCTGAAAAACGATGTTGGTATTTTAATAGGGATTGCATTGAATCTGTAGATCACTTTGGGTAGTATAGACATTTTAGTGATGTTGATTCTGCCACCTCATGAACATGGTATGGTTTTCCACTTGTTTATGTCCTCTGCTATTTCCTTCCTCAGCATTTCCTAGTTTTCCCTGGGGAGGTCTTTTACCTCCTTATTTTGTCCTCTCTTTGTTGTTGATTTCAAGGCATATATTTTGCAATGGCTTTACACGTTGTAGGTATCTTCTCTTAGTTAGCTTTAGTATGGAGTTCTTCAATTTAAGGATTTTTTAAAAATTAATTCACTCTATTTTCTAAGAGCACTTCCTGATTTTTCTCTTCTAACTTTACTGATACGATTTTTACAATATTTACCTAGCTATTTTCACCATGGCTTAGTTTGGCAGTTAAGTTTTTAAATTCCAAACAATCTTTTTGAGATTTCAGCTGGTTTTCCCTGGATGATCATCTTCTGCATATTTTTAGATACAACAGTTGAAAATACTAACTAGAAGTCTTCTAACATTTTATTCTGTTTCCTGAAATATTTTTTGTAAATGAGGCATTTCCTTTGATTTTAAAGGATAACCCACTCTGTCTCTTTTCATAGTTCTGATTACTTTTCTTTTAAAATTGCTTATAAATAAAAAATGAAGTTCTGTCTTTCTTCTCTAACTCTGTAACTCTAATTTAGAATTTAAGCTATAATGTTCCACCTTTTAATTTCAATTTCCTCCTTTTATTCACCCTTTACAAGGTAAATTCCTTTGATTTCTTACCTTCTATCACTTCTACTTTATATTAGTTTCCATCGCCAACTAATCTTGACAATACTCCCATATTGTTTTTCCTCTTTAATTAAAACCATGTGGTAACAACCTCTGTCCAAGGACCATTCCAGTGCTGTTATACTAAATTGTGATTTTCAAAACAATGTCATTCTTCAACCTATATATTCTTAAAATTGTTGGCCCTTTATCTTTCTTCCATGCCTAAATCCTACTCACCCCTTAGACATTTCCCTTATTTATAACCTTATTTAACTCCTCTAATCTTGTTTCTATATCTCTCTTATCTGGTTATATAGCTTTTTAAATCTACTTTTTAAACATAATGTGTTTCTCATTATAACTGTTCACTTACTTGTCTGTCTTTCCTGTTAGAGTTGGAAGCTCTTTGAAGAAATAAACTGATTTTTTTCTTCTTTTATCAAGGTGTGATGTCTGACACAAATTGGTTTCCAATAAGTATTTGTTAAATGAGTAAATAATGATTGAATGACTATAAGCATATAGCAAGCTTCAAAATATCTTTAGATTTGAATTGGTTCCAGTCGCGGTTTTCTTTCATTATTTGGTAAACTAGGAAGATATCAAGTTATCCATTGTGAATTTCTCTGTAGCTATGTGGAAATCATATTTAGGAAGAAAATATTGCAAATAGAGTAACAGTGCTCATTAAAGTCTTTTCAGAAACACACTCAGGCACACACATATACTCACAAACCCCAACACACACACAACATCACGAAGCAGCATTTTGTAACTAAATTCCTGCATAAATATTAAGAGATTATTGATTTAGTATTACGATCCCTCTGGTGTGGATAGGTTTTGTTTTTGTACAAGAAGGAATAAAATCTATGTGACTATACAATGGTGTATGGAAGAGTTTTTCCTTCAAAAGGATTACACCCCAGTGTTTTAAGTACAAGTATGTCTCATCACAATATTTAAAGAAATTAAGAAATGTCAGTAAAGCTATAAAGAAAAATGGGACTGCAAAGTTTGAATTGAAAAAGTTTCATGTCTTTAAAAGCTATATTTCTAAAAGCTAAATCTCCAAATGGTGTGTTTCTTGAATCCTTTTCAGATAAAAGGAGTGACTTGGCAATTTTAGAAAGAGTGCTTGTATAGTCAAAGTAATATGATTACCTAATTTGATAATATGCAGCATGTAAAGCTCATGGGCATATCTTTCTCACAGGCCTCTAAAGAATAAGGTATAGTAGTTGGTAAATAAAATTGGTAAAGATACATCTTTGATATCAAAGAATATTTTCCTAGCATGAAAAGGAAGCTAATTGAAAAAAAAATCGAGGAAAAAATGTGTTTTGAATTAAAGCACAACTACCCTAAGGTAACTAAATTTAGAGTGGCAGACAAATTGGAATGTGATTTTCAACTTGCTATATGAGTTGAGTTTGATCATCTCTCACAAAGAGATACTACTACCCGTTATATACTTTAAGTATTAAAATGCTTATTTTCCAACATTCAGGAAATCTAATTTTACAATATAATCATATATGTGAGTGGTATTCTTTGCCTAATCTAATCTGATTTGGGGCCAATGAAATATACCAGGGAATCTCTTGACATGAGGCAGCGTGAGGCAGTAGAAATGACACTAATATTAAAGTCAAAATATTTATGTCTAAATACCAATTTTGATGTTTGTTTTATCTCCTTAGATCTTTATTGCATACCCCAATTATTAATTCTTTATTAAATCACTTACACTCTATTAACCCCAGTTTCTTCACATGCAAAATAAGGTAAGAAATACTACCTGACCTTTTCAAGGAGGTAATATTTATTAAATCTTTTACAAAACTGCAAATATTTTAGAAATATTATTAGTAATGTCAACAATTGATTTGGCCAAGTTGTCTTTTTCTATATTTAGAATTTTATTTAAGTTGACTAAATCAAATATTCCTCTGGTATTGTATATGCAGCTTAATTAAGTCTTGGAACTAAAATCAACAAATGATAAAGAATGCTAATGCTGCTGATAATTTGTAAATATATCTGCTTTATCAATCTGGAACCTTTGTCAATCTGAAGCCCTAGTGTCTGATCCCTAGATTTGTGACTTTCCTAAACCAGTAAGAAAAATAATTTACAGACGTTACCAACTAGCCTTACTAACTTGTTTTTTTTTCATATAGAAACATTAAAAAGCAGCTACCTTTTTGATAAAAGCCATCCTCACTGAGGTTAGATTATATCTCATTGTGGTTTTGACTTGCACTTCTCTGATAATTAGTGACATTGACCTAATTGTCAATTTATTGGCCATTAATCTATCTTCTTTTGAAAAGCTTCTGTTCATGTCTTTTGCCCACTTTTTAATGGGGTGGTTTGATTTTTTTCTTGATGATTTGCTTGAGTTCATTTTAGATTCTGGTTATTAGCCCTTTATCAGATGTATAGCATGCAAATATTTTCTCCCATTCTATAGGTTGTGTATTTGCACTGTCAATTGTTTCTTGGCTGTGCAGAAGCTTTTTAATTTAATCAAGTCCCATTTATTTATTTTTGTTGTTGCTATGATTGTCTTTGGGATAGTCTTTATAAATTCTTTGCCTAGGCCAATATCTAGGAGAGTTTTTCCAACAATTTCTTCTAGAATTCTTAGGGCTTAATGTCTTACTCCCAGTGAGAATGGCTTTTATTAAAAAGTCCCAAAACAATAGATTCTGGCATGGATGTGGAGAGAAAGAACACTTATAGACTGTTGGTGGGACTGCAAACTAGTGTAACCTCTATGGAAAATAGTATGGGGATTCCTCAAAGAACTAAAAGTAGACCTACCATTTGATCCAGCAATCCCACTACTGGCTGTTTACCCAAAGGAAAAAAAGTCATTTTATCAAAAAGACACCTGCACTAGAATGTTTATTGCAACATAATTTCCAATTGCAAAGATGTGGAATCAACCCAAGTGCCCATGAATTCATGAGTGGATTAAAAACTTGTGACATATGTACACCATGGAGTACTATTCAGCCATAAAAATGAATTAATACCTTTTGCAATAATCTGGGTAGAACTGGAGACCATCCTCCTAAGTGAAGTATTGTAAAAATGGAAAAACAAATACCATATATACTCATTATTAAATTGGAACTAACCGATCAGCACTCGTGTGCACACATGGAAATAAAACTCAATGGAAATCATGCAGATGAGGGGATAGAAAGAGATGGATGAAATCATACCTAACAGGTACAATGTACACTATCTGTGTGATGGGCACACTTACAATTTTGACTCAAGCAGTACAAAAGCAATCCATGTAACTAAAACATTTGTACCCCTGTAATATTCTGAAATAAAAAAATTAAAGGCAACCACCATATTTTTATCACCATTGTTTCATAAAAGCAAGACAATTGGAATATCTTTCCCCACCTGCTTTCCTAAATAGGAATATAATCTCAGATTAAAGGAGAGCCTGAACAAAATGGAATAGATAGTTGGCTTGAGAAAGAGATGAGGAGAAAGGAGAACATTACAATTCAGAGAGAACAGCTAATTCAAGTGACATTTGTGGCACAGGAAAATTGAGAGTTCCATAGCACAAAGAGAGAACATATCAGAAAAAAGTTTCTTACTATTACTGTGATGAAGGGATCCTTTCTAAGATAGGAAGTGAAGTGGGTGAGACATGAATTGATTTCAGCAGCTTACAACCCAGTTCCCAACTGTGATTGGCAGGACAATTTAGATTGTACATAGATAGGATCCAGAAATCCAAAGTAGATGTAGGAGCTTGATTATATTAGTCTTGGTTAAATTAGGGAATGTTCTTCACCTCATTTCCTCTTTAAAAAATCTTTTCAAAATAAGATTACATTAAATAGCTGGTTCTCTGACAATACACTGAAATTCTTTTTTGTTTTATTTTATTTAATGTGTAACTAATATATAATCATAACCTGTCAGAGATAGCCAGATATTTTGTCAGTAGTTAGCTGGTGAAGTAGAAAGAGTACTAAAGTGGAAACCAGGAATGTTGTTTTCTTTTCTCAACTATTAATTTGTTGACTTTAAGTCATTTATCCTTTCCAGAATATAATTTTTATGATATATACATAAAATGCCTCATATTGGGGATTTTCAATAATTTTTTGTTGAAATGAACTGAGTCAAATCAATAAATTCTGGAAGATGGACTTGGAGAATTTTGAAGTTCCTGCTGTCTCTTAAGTTTTATGCTGATTAATTTGACCAGCCCTTCTGGTTTGCTTTCATTATACTATACACACAGTTCTGCTTACATCTTTCACTTGTGTGTTAGCCATTGGCTTTCCGTGTTACTCACAGAGATAAAATTTTTAGCAAACATTCACTATAAGTGTTTACTGTCTTCATTTCTTTATCTCTGTCTACTAATTATACACCAACATATTTAAGGCTTTCCAAGATGGTTTAGAAATATGAACCACCTACTTTATACATCTCAAGAGCACTAACACCTCTTTTGACTCAGGTTCATTTAGAGCTTGTTTTTTTAAGGCTTTTAAAAAACATGTACATAAAAGTGCATACATGCATAAAAATACACACATACATAGGCATATGCATGTATTTATCTGTGCATGTGTATATATATATATATATACACACATACTTTTTTTTACTAAAGTGTGACTTCTCTAATATCCTCATTTTACATAAAATGATTTTGAGGCAAACAAAACTTAAATGATTACTCTAAGGTCACATAGCTTATTTCTGATAGAACTAAGACTATAAATTAGTTACAGAAACCAATCTGCATGTTTTTATGAAGTACCATTTTATTTTTAAAGATAACACTTTTATGTTGCTCATTTGAATGGCTACAGAAATAAGAGCCAGTAAGAATATTAATTTTATTTAATTATAGCAGCATATATTTTATTTTGGGTTATATAAATTAGACTAGTGATGAAACAGCATATCAATTAGCTATTGCTACACAATAAACCACCTCACAACTTAGTGGCTTAAAACAACAACCACTTATTTAATTATGATTCTGTGCTTTGGCAACTTTGTCTGGGCTAAGTAAGTCTTTTGTTTTTGACTCAGCTCACTCATGCATCTGTCATCAGCTGCCAGATTGACGGGGGGCTGGCTAGTCTAGAATGACCTCAGCTCGGATGACTGGACTCTGCTTCCTGTATTTTCACATCCTCCTGGGCCTATTCACATGATATCACAGGGTTCCAACAGCAAAAGTAGAAACATGCAAAACCTGTCAAGGGCCCGGTTCAAAACTGGACTGTTACTTCTACTGCATTGTATTGGTTAAAGCAAGTTATAAGCTCAGTCCAGATTTAGGAGTGAAGAAGTAATGGCAAAGTTGCTTTGTAAGGGAGTGTGGATACAGGAAGAGATAAAGAGTTATGGCTGTTTTTATAATCTGGTACAAACAGCATTTTAGTAATATAAGTTTAGATTCATGGCTTCACTGAGAAGAATTTAAATGCCCAAACTGCAGAATCTTTTTTTTTCTGGCACATTCTAGCTTATAGTATCTACAAATACCAAGTCCTGGCATGGATGCAGATAAACTGTTGATGAGAGTGACAAATAATGCAGCCACTTTGAAAAACTGTTTGACGATTTCTTACAAAAAGTTAATCATACACTTAGCATAAAATACAATAATCAACTAATGGATTATTTAACCAAGTACAATGAAAACTTCTGTAGTTCTGTTTTCATTGGTATAAAAGCTATTCCTTTTCCAGGGCATCTTCTATATTAGTCAGGGTAGAGTTAATTCTGCAACTTAAAACCAAAATAACTTTATTTTTCTCTTACTTAAAAAAGTTCCATTTATTGTTCAATAGACAGCCATTTATGCAGTAATTAAGCATCCAAATTCTTTCCCACTCATTAAGGCCTTTAATCCCTTGATTTTTTTTTTTTTTTTTTTTTTTTTGCAGATGGAAAAATAGAAAGAATAGAGGTGGGTTCTGCAAACTAAGGTTAGGGGTCAAATCTGGCCTGCTACCTGTTATGGTTAATAAAGTTTTATTGAAACACTGCCATGCCCATTTGTTTACACAGTGTCTGTGCTTGTGTACTGTAATGTCAGAGTTGAGTAGTTGTGGCAGAGATCATATGATCCTCAAAGACTAAAATATTTACTATTTAGCACTATACAGAGGAAGTTTGCTGACCCTTAGAGTAGAAGCTTTGTCATTGCTTTTTACAGACCAAGGCTGGAAATTATGTTCATCACTTATGCTCACAGTTTATTAGCCAGGATTCTGTCTCATGGACACATAAGCAAGGCAGCCAGGGCTATGTATGCTACTTGTGTGCACAGGAGACAGGGGAAACTGGTTTTTAGGACTCTGTCATGTCTTTGATGACTTTACAAAGACTATATAATCCTACCATCCTCTATACTCAGATAGCCCTTTAAAGTGTATATGTTTTTTATCCAGTTCTAGTTTGTATGAAATTATTTCTTTCCGTGTTTAACCCTTTAACTGGACTTGGTCGAGAAAAATATCTTATTCTTCTCTGTATTTCTAGTTCATTCCAAAGTCCACTGAATAAAATGAATGAAGGACATAATGCAACTGGGAGTGAATTATTCTTCAGGTATAGAGGATTAGAACAAGGATGAAAAATTTGTTGGGTGCATGGGTACCTATTCATGGCAGACACAACTTGGCAATTGTGACAATTCTTCCCAACAAGCCTGAAAAAGACTCAGAATCTTTGTTAAGAGAGTTTATAGGTAACAATTATCAATTTAAAAGTGGTATCTCAGATGGAGTATATTTTCCATCTCTGGATTATAATATTGGATGGCAATATTATAAGCCTTATTCACCTCTGGATAGTTATAACAAATTCTAGACACATCTATGAAATCCAATGCATGTTGAATTGTAAGAGAACGTTAATTAAACATAGTTGTAAATCATATCATGTGAATTGCTTTTCTATTAATCGTAGCAACTGAAGAGGATTTACTCAGCTATACTGTCATCTGGTCCCTGCTGGGTTCAGTGTACTTACCTGACCAGTATGAGCCTGGCTGTGATATCCAAACCTTATGCACTTCCTGAACTGGGCACGCTTTCTGTCAGTGTGTGTCTTTAGATGTTCATCTAACTATAGTTAATAAAAGCCATTTTCTGAAACTAGAAAACTGCAGATCCTGCCATGGTGCTAAATCACATAGGTTTTGATTTATTTTCTAATGGTTGTCTTTATATAGGAAGAAAGTGTTAAGATGGGAATAGCTGTGTTCATGACACATAAGACAGACAAACACATACTGCCCTTCATTTCTTTTCCATACCCTTACCTACTTTAAAATTTTTAGTATATAGGAATGGAAGAAAGGAGTCCAAAATAAAGCAACTTATTATGAACTTTTTTGTCTGGAACAGGGATTGGGCAGTATGCTACCCATGAGCCAATTTTGCTCCACCACCAGGTTTTGTAAGGTTTCATTGGAACACTACCATGCCCATTCATTTTTGCCTGTTTATGGCTGCTTTTGCACTGTAATGGTAGTTGTATGGTTGCGATACAGACCATCTGGCCCACAGAGCTTAAAATAGTTACTATCTGTTCTTTTGCAGAAAATATTTGTTATCTTTAGTAAATTCATTTGTTCAAGATGCCTCTTGAAAAAAATAAATTTATCAATTAAAAAACTCTTTAAAAATTTTATTATGCATCACGAAGCCAATTTAGAGATTTTCTGAACTATTTTTCTTTCTAAATAATAAAATGAAAACTGAATAAATGAGATATTCTAAATCAAATCTTGGTTAGTCCTACAATATGGCACCATTAGCTTGACCCAGAAAGTCAGTAGTGGAAACATAAAAAAAAAAAAATTGATTGTAAAAAAATGTGAGTGAGGCTGTTGAAGCAAAAAGAAAATGGGATGATGTTGAGCTATGCACATTAAATAATCAAATACTTGTATAGAGATTTCTGCACTTAGAGCTGAGTTTTCTGTATGTTCATACATAATGATGAATATAAATTGAAATTTGCTATAAATAAATATTATGATGGAGATATATTGCATTTTATCTCTGCTGTTAAAATTATTAGGCCAGAGACCATTGGCCAAGGTTATCTCATCAAACAGATTCTTTTGCCTTTTGCCATGAGACAAAGTTTCCTTCAAGTGGCAACATAAATGTAGACTTAATTCTCACTAGGGTAGCATGGTATAGCAAAGTTGGGCTATTCCATTTCCAGAAAAAAAAAATCTATACAATTTATGACAAAGAGATTCAGTGAAAGCATAACAATTTTTTTAGTCCATACATATGACTCTATTTCATGAGACATTTTGCATGCCTGCTACTTTGAAATATTGCTATTAGAGATTAAAGAAAGCTTGTTTCTGTTTGTTTGGGTCACCCCAATATTCATATTCTGAAACCTAATCCCCAATGCAATAGTATTAAGAATTGAGGCCTTTGGGAGGTGATTAGGTCATGAGGGCTCCCTGTCATGAATGGGATTAGTGCCTTTATAAAGGAGACCCTAGGGAACTTCTTTGCCCCTTCTACCAGGTGAGGATGCAGCACGTTTATGGGGCTAGATTCTGAGGATGTTATATCAAAGGGGGTGAAGCATGAAGATGGATAAGGAAAGTTTTATAGATTTCACAGCACTATCTGAATATACAGGATTTAACACCCTACTAAAGACCCTGATGCAATTACATTATTTGGGTGGCTCCTAGAAGCATGATAAAAGCAATGGTCCTCACTGAGAGTGGTAGAAATTGCAGAATAGCTGTGGCAGATAGTGGAAGAAGAGATAAAAGGGCTCAGAGTAGAGGAAATGCTAGAGTGAAACATTTCACAAGACCAAGGCCTATCAGGTGTTTATGTTCCACAGGGAAGCTTGTAGGATAGAATATTTACCAAAGCAATAAGAGATATCCTGGTGAGAGGAACACCAACTTTAAGGAGAAGTTTTATGGTGGCTCTTCTCTGTCGTCCAGGGGTGTGCTAGGAGATGTCATTACAAATTAGACTCACCAGCAGTTCTCAGAATGATAGGATACTGAAACAAAAAAGCGAGGGGTAGCACTTAACCAAAAGAAGCCATATCCGAGTGACAGCCAGATCAGATGCAGCGGTGGTGGTTCACACAGCATCTCCACTGAATTTAACATTGTGACCACTGAAAAGGCCTGCTAGTCTACTGTAAACTTCCAGACTGGTTAGGTAGTAGCTCCATTTGCAGCTGCTAAGCCAGGTATATAGTATCTTCACTAGAAAAGATAAATACAGTCTTTTTATGGTATATGGCCATTGACCTGGTGAATGCATTCCTTCCCAATGCTGTTCTAAAAAAAGAATCAAAAACAGTTTGCATTCACTTCAAATGAAACATGTTATAGATTTATATTATTGCCCCAGAACCATGTTAATAATCTTGCTTTCTGCTGTAGCACAATTGGAAAGACTTGGGTTGGCTAGACATTCCGCATAGTATTACCCTGGTGCACCATATCACAAGTATCATCCTCACTGGACCAAGCAGGCTAGTGGCTAGTGTGCCACTGGTCTTGGTTAGATGTGCTCCAGATGGTGGGAGATAAATTCTACCAAGACTTGTGAGTCTGCTACATCAGCAAAATTTGTGGATGTCTAGTGGTTTGAGGAATGACAGTAATTTCCCATCTTTTATACCTACTACCACTAAAAATGAAGCACAGTGGAGCAGTAGCACACTTCAGGCTCTGGAGGCAGCAGATTCCACATCTGGAAATAATGCTCCAACCCATATATTGGGTGGCAAAAAGGGCTTACAACTCTGAGAAGTACCAGAATAGAAAGTGCTCTTTAGTAGTCCAGACTACAGTGCAAGCAGCACTTTGCTTAGGCTTAATGATGTAGTAAATCCTGGGATGGAGATATAGTGGTAGGAAAAGGCTTTGTGGAATGCCACAAGGGAGAATCACAAAGGAGAACTCTAGGGCTCTAGAATATCTACAACAGAAAATCAGATACCTTAAAAAAAAAATAGCTCTTGGTATGTTACTGGTCTTTGGTAGAGATGGAGTGTCTCATGAACAAAATGCATGAGAAGGCGACCCAGATCCCCATGTCACCTATTTCCCAACTCCAGATGGATTGAAGCCTTAAAACACCAAAAGCAAAACTTTGAAATTTTAGAAGAAAGCATTGATGAGTATCTTTGTGATCTTGGGACAGGAAGAATTCCAAAGATGTAAATGGAAAAAATCTCTGTAGAGTGATACATTGACTATTTTTAAATTAACAATTTTTGTCATAAGATGATATTTTAAAGAAAGTGAAAAGCCACAAATTGTGAGGACATGTTTGCAACATTAACTGATGGTAGGTTATTGTCAGGACTATAAGAAGTTTAAAAATCAATGTGGAAAAACATTCACAAGAAAAGTGGAAAAAACTAATGAAAAGACATTGGCCTAGGCAAAGAATTTATGAAGAAGATACCAAAGGCAATCACAGCATCAACAAAAATAAATAAATGGGACCTGATTAAATTAAAAAGCTTCTGCGCGGCCAAAGAAACTGTCACAAGAGCAAACAGACAACCTACAGAATGGGAGAAAATTTTCGCAAGCTACACATCCCATAAAGGGCTGATAACTAGAATCTATTTAGAACTCAGGAAAATCAGCAAGGAAAATCAAATAACCCTATCAAAAAGTGGGCAAAGGACATGAACAGAAATTTTCCAAAAGAAGACAGAACAATGGCCAAGAAACATATGAAAAAATGCTCAACATCTCTAATCATCAGGGAAATGCAAATCAAAACCACAATGAGATACCACTTATCTCCAGTGAGAATGGCCTTTATCAAAAATTCCCCAAACAATAGATGTTGGCATGGTTGCGGAGAGACAGGAACACTCATACACTGCTGGTGGGACTGCAAACTAGTGCCACCTCTGTGGAAAGCAATATGGAGATACCTTAAAGCGTTAAGGATAGATCTACCATTTGATCCAGCAATCCCATTACTGAGCATCTACCCAAAAGAACAAAAGACACTGTACAAAAA
>CAUYMX010126197.1:0-14450 GCA_963573855.1 Lepilemur septentrionalis | reverse complement strand
TGAAGTGTGGTCCCCAACTACTGGTCTGTGGCCTGTTAGGAACCAAGTGCAAAGCAGGAGGTGAGCAGCACCAGGGAGCAAAACTCCATCTGCGTTTACAGCCGCTCCCCATCACCTGCATGAATGCCTGAGCTCTGCCTCTTGTCAGATCGGCAGCAGTATTAGATTCTCGTAGGAGTGCAAACCCTAGTGTAAACTGTGCATGCGAGGGATCTAGGTTGTGTGTTCCTCATGAGAATCTAATGCCTGATGACCTGAGGTGGAGCTGAGGCGGTGATACTAGCACTGGGGAGTGGCTGCAAATACACATTATCATTAGCAGAGAGGTTTGACTGCACAATAAATGTAATGCACTTGAATTAAACTGCAACTATCTCCCACCCTCAATCTGTAGAAAAATTATCTTCCATGAAACGGTGCCTGGTGCCAAAAAGGCTGGGGACTGCAGCGTTAGAGGAGCAGAACTTAATGATCAAATTCTCATTCTGTTACTGTTTGGATCTGAATGGGTTCTGGGTATTTTCTATCTGCCTGCAACTGGTGAGACCAAATAACTTCCTGAAAGCAAGGGCAAGCTACAGCCAACTGTACGTGTAAAATTTCATACCGGTATAGTAAGCACAGTGAAATATGCTCCCATGATAGATACTATGAGAAGGTGATTTCAATCTAATCATAATGTAAGCCTTTAGGGAAAAACAACAACAAAAAATTCCCACTCCGCTTCCAGCCAGTCGCCCATACACTCACAGTCTAACACAACACAAAGACATTCCAATACAATGAAATAATCTGGAGCATGCCCAAACTCTATTTTTTAGAATGACAGAAGTAAGTTCAACAGAGCTTATTCAGAAGAAATGGAAGTCTTGGCATACACTGCCCTAAGCCAAGAGATCATTGATAAAATTTGCTAATGAAATCAATTCATAACATTCTTTCAAATTTTCATGTAAACTGCTGGATTCCTAATATATTTCAACATTTACCCAAGATTACACTCTACAAGAAAATACGTCATAAGAGAAAACGATTACAGTGTAGCAAGGGAATTAACTTTCACAGAAACAGTTCTCTCTGCTGCTGAAGGCATCTACAAAAACAGAGTAAGAAAAATCAAAAGCAAGAGCTCTCGATTCAGGAAAACTTGGGCTCAAATCCCAACTCTGCTACTCACTAGCAATTTAGTTGGGCAACTTACCTAGCCTTACAGAAAGCCAGTTTCCCTTTTGTATAATAAAATTGTGCGAAGGGTACCTACCTCATTGGTTTGTTTTTAAGATAAAATAACTAATATCAAAAGCCTATTATAGTACCTTGCACATAGTGAGACCTTAATAAATGTTAACTATTGGTGATAACAATGCTGTCAGCAGATGGAGAAGAAAAATCTGGTGGGAGACGCAGATACACTCCCTGTTCTCTGTTCTGTTTTCTTCCTCTGGGGCATGTGTTAATCAACATTCAAGGAACTAGAAGGTGTGGATCTCAGATGTTAAAAACAGGGGTTCTCCTCACCTCTCAGTGCACAGCCCCAACAGAGATGATTCTATGAAAATTTAACTTGAACATCTAAGAAGATGTCTTTGCCTGAGAAATAGCCCAGGGATATCCTAAGCAGCCTGCTGTTTGAGGGAACACAGAATTAACCCTTGGTTTCCTCCTCAGTGAAATGGGATTATAACATCTTTTTTTCCACAATTATCTTCACAAATCATTACAAAATAATTATGGGCGAGCAAAAATTATTAACACGAGTATTCGCTACCCCTTCCCCTCCTCCCTGCAGATAAAGAGAATGCTGGTGTTGCCTGTCCTCGCCTGCCCTCAAATGAGGGTTCGACTATTGCTAGATGGATTCTTTGGGTTTTCAGGACACACAATCAAAAGAAAGGGGATAGGCAAAAGAAACGGGCTTACATTGGGGGGAGGAGTTTTACCAGAGGGAGTGTTGGGACAAAGAGACAGGTTAGAAGCCTCAAAGTGTATGGGAAAGGAAACAGGGATTTCTAGAAGTATTGCTACAGATTATACATCTGCAGCAATACTTCCCTGTGTTTTGACAGTGCAAATAAAGAACAGAAGTTATGGCCGGGTGCGGTGGCTCACGCCTGTAATCCTAGCACCCTGGGAGGCCGAGGCGGGTGGATTGCTCAAGGTCAGGAGTTTGAAACCAGCCTGAGCAAGAGCGAGACCCCTTTCTCTACTAAAAATAGAAAGAACTTAATTGGCCAACTAAAAATATATAGAAAAAATTAGCTGGGCATGGTGGCGCATGCCTGTAGTCCCAGCTACTCGGGAGGCTGAGGCAGAAGGATTGCTTGAGCCCAGGAGTGTGAGGTCGCTGTGAGCTAGGCTGACGCCACGGCACTCACTCTGGCCCGGGCAACAGAGTGAGAATCTGTCTCAAAAAAAAAAAAAAAAAAAAAAGAACAGAAGTTATTAGGCCATTTTAAATTCACTTTTGGTTAACTGCCTATTTTTTTTGACAGAATCACCCCTCGGAGACTGGACCAAACAGGTCATGTTTTCAACAGAGGCAACATAAGAAAATAAGATAACAGGTGCAAAAACATCATACGAACCTTAGGCAGGGTTTGTTGAATTTAATTAGCACATGACATGGGGAACACTGAAAGGACTGACATCTCAGAAAGGCACGTGAGGACTATGGGGCTAGACTATCTGAAGTTAGAGCTATGGCTATGCTAGACCGTCAGCTTATTTTAATATTTTGTCTGAAGTCTGGAATTCTCACAATCAGACAGCTGTAACTGCCAATTCCCTTAGTCCTCCTGGCTGCTCTGTCCCCATCCCTCTACCCCAGGATTCCTCAACTTTGGCACTAACGACATTTTGGGCTGGACAACTGTTGTGAGGGGCTGTCCTGAGCATTGTGGAATGTTGGGCAACAGCCCTGGCTCCTACCCACTAGTTGCCAGTAGCATCCTCCTCCCTCCCCTGGCAAGTCCTGAAAATAAAAATGTCTCCAGATGTTGCCAAATACCCTCTAGGGGGGCAAAATCGCTCCTGGTTGAGAATCCCTGCTTTACCCCCACCACCTGGGCTTACAAGAAAAATTCATACTTCACTAAGGTCATTCTGCAATGCTCCATTTTCCGAGTTTCCAACTACAGGGATTTCAAGTTCTCAACAATCCATAATGATTACAGTTTGCCTACATGCTAGACTGGCTGCATCCAGCTGTCATCTACACATTATAAATGGTAGTAACAGCTACCAATTGTTGGATGTTTCGTATGTGCTCAGCGCTAGAGATTTAACTGGATTTATTTGCATTCTTATACAGAAATTAGTGGTAGATATTATTACCTCCATTTAGAGATGATGAAAATGATGCTCTGAAAAATGAGAATAACTCACATAGGTCACAGCCAAAAAGTCTCTGAACTGGGGTTTGAACCTAAATCCATCTGAATCCGGAGTCTCTTTGTCTTGGGCCACACTGTTTCTCCCAAAGAGAAAAACTAATGCAGAGATACATGAGAAGTACATTTGCCATAAGTTCCATGAATTAAAATGGCAAGTCCAGTGTCTCGACTACTGTAGGGCATGGTGTTCTCTGCACTAAGCTGACCACCAGCAGTATAGATGTCATTGTTCTACAGATACCAACAAGCTGATTTTTGAATTATGGATTTTCTACTGAAAACAGGAAAATGGTGGTTTCCTCTAAGTAGAAACAAGCAGTAGCTGGTTGCCATGGTCACAGAGGTAAACTTAACCTTGACTGGGAACACAATCACCAGCAAGTATAGGAAGGAGTCTAAACTAGACAAGGGGCATTTCACCTGGAGAAGAGCAAGTTAAAGAAGAGAGATGATAGTCATCTTCAATTATTTGAAAGGCTACCATCTAACAGAAGGGAAGCACATGTTCTGAGTTATTCCAAAAGGAAAATCCAGGATTCATCAGTGAAAATTACAATGTGGTAACAGAAGCCAGTTTTCCACTGAATGATAAGAAATAACATTTAACCATTGTAGTGTTTCAACTGGATTGAAAATCAAACGTGCTATCTAGAGAGCGAGATGTCACTAGAATGGAAAGATGCTGACAGGAAGGTCATCTCTGTTGGGAGACCCCAGTGTGGGTGAGAGGGGACTAGGCAAATCTGCAGGCCCCTCCCTTTACAAAAATCTCTGTTTCTCTGAAGAATTGGTAAATTGTGGATTTACAGACAAATGTAAGGTGGGGGAGGTGGGACCACCACTTGTCACTTCAATAGGACAGGTAAACTCCTGTCTCACTTGGGAAGAAAACGCCATTTAGTTAAGACCGAACACAAGACGGGAAGAAATCTTGCGAGAAATTTTTCTCCTCCATTCTGAATAGATGACCATGGAACAGGGCAGTAAGGGCAAAAAAAAAAGACCAAGAAGCAAGCAGCTTACTGTGGTTCTCCATCCCTGAGACATTCTAATGCCTTTATTAGAATTTATAGCCACCTCCATTTTAGCCTGAAAACTCCATTTAATTTTTAAAAGAAAATTAGGCAACCATCCAGCCAGGTGTGCTGTGGTCCCCAACCGTGGGGCCACAGCCTGGTATCGGTCCATAGCCTGTTAGGAAATGGGCCGTGCATCACTGCCCGAGCTCTGCACCACCCTCTCCCACCCACAACACCCTACCCCTCCACCCCCGGTCCATGGAAAAATTGTCTTCCATGAAATTGGTCCGTGGTACCAAAAGGATTGGGGGCAACTGAATAGCTAGAGTAATAACTGATTAATCCTTTTCCAAACACTATTACTGCCTTGGGCTTCATTATTCTTTTTGCCCTACACCAACAATTCATTATAAAATATCTCACCACTAGATTCAGTGAATGGATAGGACAGGGCTAACCTCAACCTCTCCTCTTGGAAAACTAACCACATTGTAAATTTGCAGGGCCTCTCCTGGAAAATAAAATTGTTACAAAGTCAACCCCTACACCAAGGCACATGACTGCCCTTATAAAAGAAAGGTGCTGAAAGCAAAACAGGTTTTCCTTTACAAACAAGAACAAAAACTATACTTACTCATCTTTCCATATTCAATATGAATACTACCTAAGAGAATTTCCCCTATCTCTTCATCTCCAGAACACTCAAAGCATTTACAGTCTCATTATTTTATACAACATCCATTAAGTGGGCACCAAAGATTATTATCCTCCTTTGATTTCTAAGAAAGCAACTACAGAAAGCTTAAACAAGTAAGTCGTCCAAGGTTGTTCAGTAAGTTGCTTTTCCATTCCATGCTTGTTTTAGGGACTTAGCGCCAAGTGACTGAATCTCATAAATTCACCAAACTCCCCAAGTCTTACGGATCTCTCACCCATTTCTCACCACACATGAAACTTGCATTATCTAAGCACCAATTTGCCATCATGTAGATCTTGGACAGGAGTTTCCTACCAGGCCAGCACCCATGTCTGCAAGACGCCTGGCACCACACCTGACTTGGCTTTCGAATCACTATCAAACGACTCCTTTATCAAGTCAAGTTGATTCTGCCTGGCTGCATCTGGGAAATTTTTAACCCCTCGATTAGCTATTGCACAGTTGGTTTAACTCAGACGAGACAGAGGACAAAACAGTAGTGGTTTAAAAAAAAAGCCTCGCCCATTCTGATTACAAAGGAGGCATGATTAACGAAGTGCCCTTTGTGTCCAAGCTCCATTCTCAGACAGAGAGAAAGAGCTTTCCTTCCCCCTTTTTTGATTGCCGAGTCTTTTCCTACTTGTCTCATCACCCACACAATCTGTTCACAGCCCAAACAGACAATCCAGCCAGTCTGTGGAGAGTTCCTAAAACATTTATGTCGTGAAAGCAGACAGGACGAACAGGACCTCATCTTGACAAAGGATGATGGGACATTCAGCAAAAGAGTTCACAAAGGGAAATACAGACGGAGGCCCTGGGCTGAATGGATCTGCCCACAATGTCTAACACAATGCCAGTCCTTACGGGTACTTCTGGTCAATTTACAGCCACCTCCAGGTTTTGTCCCCCAAACTCCCCTGCTTTTAGAACAGAGGGTTTTTTAAAGTAAATATAATTAACAAGTTAAGGAAGTCCAAATCAAAGTGCTTTAAGGATCCTTCAGTTTCTCTAGACCTTTAAACATGACAAAAGCAAGTTAGACAAAGATTCTAGTTCCGACTCAGTTGGCTCAGAGGGTTGAGATAATGCACATAAAGCACGTAACACACTGCCCGGTGCATACTCTGTGCTCAAATGATAGTTCCTAGTATTTTCATCACATGCTGTTTTTTAAATTATATTTTTATATATGTCCTACCCATCTATTCAGCTATAATAGTTCCACCTTAGCTGTCTTTAGTGCATTCCAAAAGATAAGTGCCTTCATATATATTATCTTCTTTAAGTCTTCAGATCTATAACAGGTTACAGATGAGATAGTGAAAGTAAGCCTAGGTCTTATAGCGAGCAAGCAGTAAAATCCTGGACTGAGATTTCAACTCACTAATTTCACATCCCGTGCTTTCTTTTCGTATCAGATTAGATGATCAGATTAACATCTCTTGTGCCTCTCTGTAGTCTCCAAAGTTTAGCAAAGTGCTAAGATATACTGCCTTAATCACTATCTAAAATAAATTTCTAATCTGTAGGTAACGTAACAACTCTGAGAATTTACTTTAGTGCCTTTAACAAAAAGGAAAAGAAATGGGTGGAAAAGGCCAACATACTTGGCTTTGAGGAAAGACATGCCTCTGTTGTTATTTGCCAAGGGAAAGTATTACCAGGTCCACTTAGCAAATAATAAAGGCAAGAGGAAGCATGAGAGATTTAATGATATGTCTGAAGAGGCAAGTGGGGCTAGAGCCAGATCTCTTGGTACTCTGCTCATAGCTTTTTCTGTTAAGCACATTATTAGCACCTTGAGTGAGGTGAATCTTGGATTATGCACATCAAGTTGTGTTTCAAATGACCACCCCCATACTTTAAAGGCCCATGGTAAACCCCTATTCTTCAAAAAATATTTTTATCTGATCTAAAAAATGCTTAGAACTCTTACTCGATTTCACTGAATTCAGCCCTTAACAACAAACTGTCTTATTTTGTTGACCTTATCTCTCCAACCAAGTTTAAGTTGCTCCAAGGCAAGATCCATGTGTATACTCCTGTAACCCATGGCTAACTCAGTTGAGGACATGTAGGAGCATGTGCTGACTCATTGCCTGTTCTGCCTCACAGCCTCCTGGATGTCCCAAAGAAACCTCAAGTCATCATAACATCTACTGAAGTTTCCCAACCATCCCCAGAAATACTGCTCTGCTTGGGCAGTCGTTAAAGGTTCTCTTCTGCCTTCGAGAACCTCATTTCAGCTGCTGGGACATCCTGTTGCCATCCATTTCACACAGACATCCAGAACAGCAGGAGCACGTGTTGCAATGAGCTTCGCTTCAAAGGCAGCAGCCTGGCCAAGTTCCAGGAATTGTCACTAACGATCTTCACCAGCAACTTGTGGTTCCTGAACACACACACACACACACACACACACCCCCCATTTCAAGTACTGCTCTAGTTAGAGGAGCTGTGCCTAACAGAGATTGGTTCCATAACCGATTTTATTTTTTAATTTTTATACACAAAGGACCTATTCCATCAAAAATAAGCAAACCCTCCAAATATACCATCTGTAATACAGCAGTGGCCTCCACCAACTTATCTTTATACAGGTCTCCTTTGGTTGCAAGAGACAGGAAACCCTGCTCAAAGATGCTTGAGCAAAAATTAAATTAACCAATGAATTACTAAGGTGGCACTGAAAAATATCCAGAGATAGACTAGTCTTCTAGTGGTTGTTTTGAGAAATCAAATTATGTCAACAGATCTTACTTCTCTATAGTTATTGAATTTTACCTTATATTTTATTAGCTTCATTCTCAGGCTTCACTGGGAGGATTCCAGCAATTGCAGGCTCATATTCTCTGAGTTCAGATTCAGTTAGAAAAAGAGAGGCCATCTCTTCCTGATGCCTACACACAAGTCTCACAATTCACTGTGATTAGACTAACTTGAGCCATGTGTCCACAGTGGCTAGTGGTTGGTCACATGCCTATCACTGGAATCAGAGGTGAAGATTCTCTTTAGCCCCATGGGCTGAGAGCAGAAAAGAGAGAGTGCCACCAAGGAGAGTCAGGCTCCTGCTTACCGAAACAAACAGGCTAAACACTGGGCAGCCCAAGAACATCAACTGTCCTCCCCAATAAGTCTTCCCCCTTTTCTTAATCTCCAAGAAGTTGTATTGCTAGAATGATCCAACTTTGAAAATAATATATTAAAGGAAAGAAACAACCAGGCAAACCACGAAAAAAATATAAATAGCCAGTGAGCACACAAAAAGAGGTTCACCCTTACTATTAATCAAAGAAAAGTAAGTTAAAAGAATTAGATATTCTTGGCATATTGGTAAACATTTTAAAAATAAAAGTCATGCCCAGTACCAGCCAACACACACTCCAGATAGACACTCTAGGACTTGGCCTAGTGTTTCATGGTGACCATCACTGATCATCAAAATCTTTAAAAATAGGTATGCCTTTTTACCTAAGATGAATTCACAGAAGTGAAATTGCTAAGGAAATAATTAAGGATGTGAATAAGAATGTAACAAGGATGGTTTTCCCAGTATTGTTTGTAATAGCCTCCAAACTGGAAATATTATAAATGTCCAACATTAGGACACCGAGTAATTTAATTATGATATTCTATGGGATATCATACCCTCAACAAAAATGTCTATTCAATGCATATTTATTGGCATGGCTTAAACAAGCAGTAAGGCACACCACTGGAGAATTAGTACAGTGGGTGGCATCATTCATCAGCTAAAACTAGTAAATTAGTTTCACCTTCATGCTCCCTGGCTCTTTCTTTAAGAGTTGCCTTAGGGTTCTAAAGACCCACATCCTGACACTCGCAAGAGGCTAAAATTTGTTGAACAAATATGTAAAGAGATAGTCAACAAATGTTTATGGCAGCAACTGAGCACCACATGGAGGAAGGGGAAGAAGATGGACCACAGTTGGCATTTACCTGTCCTGGAAGACAGCGCAAAAAGTAATGCTTGGTTAATATGAATTGATTTCTACAACAAATAATTCTGTATTTTTTTTTAAAATATTACACTTTTTACCTGTTCTTCAACTTATCACATAGCAATGTTCAAATCCCCAGAGTTTTTCCCTCCACAAACAAATCTGTCTTCCCAAACAAAACATACCACAAACACAGTAATTCTCCATCTCAATTTCCATAACTTTAAAATGTAAATACCCCTGGTGGACTGGCCTATCTTAGAGTGCTGTTGGTAAGATCAAATGAGGTGATTTCTACAAAAGTATTCTGAAGAAGGATAAAACCACCATATAAATGTGAGGTATCAGGAATGTCAATACATTACCCAGATTTAACATACACTCGACAACAGACAGTTCATGGCAAACCTTTGGCTCGTCCGACTTTCACGTTCTTCTCCCTGTAATCACTTCTGAAAACCAGACACTTGCAAAGTTTCTCCGAAGCCAAAGGGCAGGCCCTCTGTACTGTCAAACTGGCTAAAGAGTGATTAAAAAGCATAGTGTTTCTAGCTGCTGAAACTTAGGTAATTAAATAATGGGGGGAAATGCCAAAGATAATAAAAAAGCAGACAGACATGCCTGGTATAGACTGGAACCCTGAAATGGAAAGGGGCAACAGCACAAACAAGCAGAGGGTTAATGGTTTCCATATTATCTCATTCAAGCCACAACAATTACAAATCCTAAAGATGTAAACTTCTGAGAATGAGCACTCTTTCAGAATTAGTACACAGTACTCCTATTAGTATGCAGTACTCAGTACTCCTGTACTTGGCGTGCAATATTTTACAGCACGCCAAGTATCCTCCCTAAGGAAATCACTGTTAAAAAACAAAGTTGTTTCTTGGTAGGGCTGTGCCTCTACACTATGGACTTATATAGTGTTTCTTCTACAGTCCCCTCATTTTTAAAAATGGTAAAAATTTAAATAAAGCATCGATGGATCAATAATAACTATGTTGAAGTTCTTAAACACTCTTCTTTTTAACTCCCCACCCCAAATTACATCCCTCCCTTGAGGATATTTACAATCCTCTATGACACATGCTCTATACCTTCTTGGTTCAAGGAAAACACACCTACAGCATTTCAAATTAACTACTGACCCTTACTCTCACACTATAAACAAACCCTTTTCAAAATCTCAATTGCATTGTGTCCACACTGATTAAAGCTTGAAGCCTGGTGACCTCATGTGGTGTTAACTTCTCCCATGCACCAACAGCATTCCGCCTTTCTACTCAATTACCCCCTTTGGTGCCAGAGGATCGCTACCCAATGAACACACACAATGGGTTTCTGCTTCATTACACTAACCAACAGCAGGATAGAAATAAGCAGAAGAGGAATAAACAAGCTAATTTATCATGAGGACAGAGCAAGCTTTCACCAGTCCCGCCATGGAAAACTTCAGCGGTTAACGGGAATGTCAATAGTCTGGAGATGATGTTTATGATCATACTGATTATATACAGAGCCACAACAGAACCTCAAACTGATTAAAGAATTCTGCAGACTAGCAGGTGTGAACACACGCACACAAAACCCACACCTTCAAACTCTGGGGTCCTCTATAAAACCTACTCAATAATTACTTGGGGAAGCACAACCCCGGGCTTTGGATAAAACGGACTGACACCCTGGTAATTTGCCCCAAGTGTTCAACCTAACTGTGGGGCCCCTCTTATTCATCTTTGACAAGGTGGTCAGGAGAGACCTTGCCTCTTTGTGAGCGAGATCTGGTCGCCCCCCTTCATTAGGCATGGCAAGGGCACAGCGGTTGATTAAATTAACAACTTTGGAGGGCTTCGGTCCCAGTTCCCAGACATTAGCACCATCATCCAGAACAAATTAAAAGTCTCACAGCAATTAAGCAGATTTTGAAAATGAATTTCCCATGGTTCACTGGCTCAACAGCAAGCTTGAGTTAAGTATTAGAGAAGAGTTCAGCAGGAAGAGAAGAAGAACTGACTGCTGAATTTCCAAAGTAAACACACAACTGGTAGAAGCACCATAAACAATAAACTTCTGAGCCTCTGTTAAGTAGGCTTTGACATTTCTTTTCTATAAAACTGGAAATGTTCTGTTGTAGAAAGTGAAGGAATAAAAAATTAACAGAATTGTTGTATTAAAAAGGTGGATTTCAGGAGGATTTCTTTTTTTTCCTTTGTTTTTAATTCCTTTAACATCATTGTATGATGGTTCAAAAATATAAATAGATACTGGGCAGGGACTAAAATGCCTATTTCTGGTCATTAGATTTCAAACTTAAACAAGCAATCTAAGCAATCTGAATTTAAACAAGCAATTGTCTCAACTCTGGAACAAGAAGCATCTACATCTCTCTGAACCAGTGAAGCCAGGTTCAGAGCCTCTTTTTACGCCAGCTTCCCGAGGATCACGGGTGATTGACCTCTAAGGACTCATTCCTGCGTCAAAAGAATGAGATTAATAATAAAATATCACCGATCCCATTCTGAGCATTTACTACTTGCCAGGCACGGTACTGAGGCCTTTGCACTATCTCACTCACCCCTCGCAGCAGCATCATGAGATAAGCATTGCGACTCCTACTTTTCTCATTTGGGAGATGAGGACGCCTGTGCTCTGAGACTGAGTCATCTGTTCAAGGCCACACAGCCAGCGAGGGGTGGGGCCAGGACCTGAATCCAGTCCTTCTGACCCCAAAGCTCTCACGTGCATTTAGAATAACAAGCTACCATTTCCAGTGGGGTTGTAACTAGTCTGTAGAGCAGTGATGGGTCCAGAGCAAAAAACAAAAAAGTACCCTTGTTTTAAAGGGAGGGAAAGCATGACGCCATGAAGACTCAGCTGAGGAAGAACTCCTGGCGCCTTTCTTTCAGGTCCCTGTTTTCTCTCCATCACCACCACCCCCTCCCCGCATTCTGTGCCAGCTCTGTGCCCCAACCTCCGTACCCCTGGCTGGAACATCTAAGAGAATTCCAAGGCCAGCTTTTGTGTGGCTTTCTTCCTGGCTTGTGCTTCCTTCCCTTTGGGCTTACATGTGCCTCTTAAATCCCTGTTCCTGCCTCACACCTCAGCCTGGCTCTACTTGCAAGTGAGCAGGTCCTGGTTCCTCTTTGCCTGCAGGCAGACATTTGGCAGAGCTGTGTCGGTTGTCCAGGAACCTGCAGGAATGTGTGGATGAATTCATTCCCACCCACCAGATCCACAACCTAAACGCAATGGAATGCCGAGGTAGTTATTTGCATAAATTATGTTTTCTTGTCAAGGGCATGTATAAAAGCTGACATCACAGATACATTATTGGTCTCTAAGAACAACCGTAAATAAATCTGCAAAATTCTTAGAAGGAAAACTGAATGATGAGTTTTCTATCTTTAAAAGTTTATAGAAAATGAAGCAAACCCTGTGATTTTCTAAAAGAAGCCCCTTCAAAACAGCCTCATGGAGCAGAAGAAACACAGTTACTCCTTAAAGATAGTAACACAAAATTTTCATTATTTTTTGACATTTCCATTTGGATATTCAAAATTTGGAAACACACATACTAGTGTATGTTCCCTTCCTCCGGACTAAACTTTCTCAACCCGTATGAACAACCAGCCACAGCGAATTTTCTGCCTTTATGGCCAAGTAGAGACCAAAATATACAGAGCAGACATATAACAATCAGTGTAACAACAGATAGAGGTAATCAAATGCTCCACTAGTGGGCAGGAAACTTGGTTCTTATCCATTACAATGGCCTCTCTAGGCCTTAGTTTCCCCAGTATAATTGGAGAAGGTCACTTTCCAACTTCAAAAATGGTACGATTTTCCAAATGCAAGCATCCACACTATGAGAGTACTCAATCTTTTATATTTGAGTGAATAATAAAAACCCTCCCCTCATTTAAATATTAAAAGAACAGCCTAGAGTATAATGTTACAAAACTTAGGGCAGATCTTAAAGTTGAAGCATTTTAGGTACCTCTACAATAGGTCCAAAATGCAAGACATTTATTTATTCATTTTTTTCAACAAATATTATTGGGTACCTATATTGCACAGCTCTGTGGTAACAACTACAGATAAAGGTGAAAAAATTAGATCATCATTGTTCTCATGTCACTTATAGTTTGATAGAGGCTTATATTTTAATCACAATCTTTTTGTTTAAAATTCCTTATAATATTGCACTATAATTCTTGATAATGTTTCAGAAGTAATTAATATTTTATCAGAAAAAGATCAGCATTTTTTTCCTCAAAGTTTGACTTTCAAAGGTCTTTGTCATTTGTTATATCTAGAAGCAAAAGAATTTCCCAGTGGATGATGACTCCAATTTTATAATGTAAAACAGAAGAACAACTGGGATTCACTTTAGAGCAAGCAAAGATGGAACAGATCTCCTCCACATAATGAGTGATATCCATTTAAAAGTCTTGCTACCTGGGCTTTCTATGCTCTAAAGAGCCATTAATACTGGCCCAGAATTTAAAAAGGCAAAAATTTAAGATTCAAGTTAAACCTTGGTAAAAACTACTACCAACTGAACCAAAAAGTAAATTACACACTCTAACGTACCAAATATGTGAATAACATGCTTCTTGACTGTTGGCTAGTATAGATTTTGTGCCTAACAGGAAGCTATCAAACAGGACTGCTGGGTTCTAATTTTACCTAATCCATTAAGAGGCAGAAATAAGATGCCATTGGCCTAACAAGACACAGGATGACTCCAAACCAACCAAACAAACAAACTTAAAAAGTTAAGTTAATTGGTGGCAACCTCTAATTCAGGGAAATGGCTCACATATATTGACTGATCTAACACATGGGTAGCCTATGTGCAGGCAACCATGAAGCATGTAACTTATGTCCTCTCATTTAAATCCCACAACCTCCTTGTGAAGAAAAAATTTTTGGATGAGGAAACTAAGGCTCACAGCATGTAAATGGTTTATCTAGGTTACAAAGCAAGTTTGATAACAAACAGATAAATCAGATCACTACCCTTGATCAACCGTAAACCTACATTCCAACAGCTGGAATCTGATCACTTTGAATGGAAGGATCAAGTTTCTTTTCTTTTTTTTTTTTTATTTCAGCGTATTACGGGGGTACAAATGTTAAGGTTACGTACATTGCCCTTGGATCAAGTTTCTCAAGGATTAACTATCCCATTGAGCAGAAACCATCCTATGGAGAGCCAAAATCATGTTGTTTGGTAAAGTGACTATCTCCCAGGAATCTTATAATAAGCCCACATCATCAACAGGTAACTTCCAAAATTACTGTAACAGTTTTACTTGGCGGGAAGAAGTTAATGATTTCCTTTGACAGCGGTGGTCTAAGTTCCCAGTCAAAG
>CAUYMX010126196.1:0-16081 GCA_963573855.1 Lepilemur septentrionalis | reverse complement strand
GCAAGCTGTAACTCCTCAAATGCTTCCTGATTGGTCAGTCTTTTTTCGCCTAATTTGCATTATGACTGGGCGGTCCCCTCTCACTTGTCTATAAAAGCTGTGACCTTACGCTCAATAAACGAGACTTGATCAGAATACTGTTTTGTCTCCATCTCTCGCGTCTCTTGTCCCATCCAACTCCCACTCCCTCCTCCAGGTTCTGCCAATAACGTACCCGCGGGTCGGGACAGAGTAAGACCCTGTCTCAAAAAAACAAAACAAAACAAAGCAAAGCAAAAAAAAAAAAAACAAAAAAACCTACTTCCCTCAATGTTCTGAAAACTCCACTGGCCAGTGAAGAGTGTGACCTGAGTTTTACTGACTTGGCTTGGTGCTATGTTATGATAGTGATGGAGGGTGGCCATCACTCCCCTTTGGCACGTGGAGAAGGAGAACTGCAATCTCAGAGCTTCCTCTTCCCATCAGGGTCACAAATGACCTACTAAAGCAGTGGTTCTCAACCCTAGCTGCACACTATAATGACCTGGGGAACTTTAAAACACAGTGATCCCTGGTTACTGCCCTCCCCAACCCAGTTTTTATTTAATTGGTCTGGGGTCCAGCCTGGGTATCAGCATTTTTTAAAAGATTATTAGGTATTTTAATATGCAGCCAAGATTGAGGACAACTCTACTAAAAGATTCAGGATTCAATCTAACACTTATTTTGGTATTTGGAGATAGCAGATGTGGTTTTCTGGCTCTCATTTATGTCCATTTTTACATTGTTGTTTGTAATAATGAAAAATTATTAAATATATTAGCTAGAGAATAACAATTACCCTTGAACACAGGAGGCTGAGAAATATGCATGCAGTCCTTTCCCCTTTCCCACTCAGACACAAGCAGTATCAGAAGGCCCACACACTATTTTGTAATTTTCTTTCTTCACTTTCTGGGAAGAGTAATATCACTCTGTAAAATGTGTCATCCCACCCCACAGCACATTTTGTTCCTGTTGTTTCACAACATTCAAAATTCAGAATGTTCTGACGATGGTTTCTCTTTGTTCTGTCCTACAAGGGACTCCTATCATCCGTTCTCCAGGCATCATAGGTCCTGCTGACCCAAGCATACCAGAATTTGCAAGCGGACTGACTTTCTAGAACAGCACTTGTCAAACTTTGATGCAAATATGACTACCTCGGGATCTTGTTAAAATGCACATTCAGTTTCTGAAGGTCTGGGGTGAGGCAAGATTTTCTGCATTTCTCACAAGCTTCCAGGTGATGCCCAAGGAGCTGGTCCATGGGCCACACTTTGACTAACAAAGTCCCAGAGTCTCTACCTTTTCACTTGATATTATTCACAGGTAATCCAGATTAAATAATTGATAAAACTATGTCATTTATAGAAAGTTTTGTTTTTGTGGTATCAAGGCAAAAGGGCAGCCCTAGGCTCCTGAAATCACCTTGATTTGCGATTCTCTCAGTTTTAATTTCCTTTGTTAAATAGAAAACAGAGTTTGTACTTGACTCCTCTGGTCATTTCCAATACGAAAATTCTTTTGTTTCTAAGTCTTGAAGCTACATAATAATGGTAATATCACTACCTTATATTTAACATTTCAACTTTGGGAGCTCAATCTCAAAGTGTGATTAAGTAACACATGGGCACCTTGAAATTTCAAGGTCACAGTTTTCTTGAATGGGCATTTGACTTGTGGCATGCATTTAATACTTGAGAGTGTATTATCATGGTAAAGAATTCACTTACACTCAGCTACATGGCCTTGTATGGTTTTCAGTTTAGAAGGATTTTCTAGACATTCCTGTAGCTGAATGGCAACTGTTGTGCTATGTTAATTTTGAAAAATAGAACCTAATTTGTTTTACACATAAATATCTAGAACATCAATTACTGGATGACAATTACAATGAATGTGCTGTCTCCAGAGATTTGATTACATTCACAACCTGCTGATTTGCATAGGTTATCAAGAAAATGTAATCCTCCAGGGCCGTGGAGTGGGTAGGCATATTCTTGACTTTGTAAGTCCACATCTGAACATTTCTTCTTTGCTAGCTCCTCTTAGGCTCATGGCACCTCATTATACTCTCTCCAGGTCCTCACTGACTCCCAGCTTAACTCCTTACCACTGCAGACTCTAGCCACCAGTACATACATCCTCTCTATCCCCATAGCTGTCTTCTTTCTCCAGGATTTCATCATTCAAGGCGATGAACCATTCAAAGTCAGGGCCTCTTGTTTCCTTGACTTATTCATCAAAGGCAATGAATTGTTGCCTCTACCCCACCTCAGTCACTCACTTTCTGCTATCTCCAACCACTATCTCCTAGACTACTAATAATCTTAGTTTAAATATTCACACCAGTAATTCTGGACAGCAAAAGAAATCTACTCTGTTAACTCCTACCTTTCCAACTGTGTAATGTCCTCCACTCTCCATCAACTTGCTCTGGTTTCTCTTTAAACCCAGACTGGATGTTATAATGTATATTGATAGTCACTCCTTTGAAAAGATCCTTGACCCCCTTACTCTCCATCATATCCACTTGGCAAAACTCTAGTCCTGAAAGAACTCAGCTACTCATGTTCTCTTTATCTGTATCCAAGTTGGTGAAGGTTGCTAAAGAAGAATTAGCAAGTGAGCTCATTAGTTTCACCTTAAATTCATGATCACCAACTTCACCTATCAAAGGCCAACCTATCCACTTCTGTCCTGGAGACCATCCCCTTTCACCTCCCAAGGGGCTATGGTTATGACCTCTCCCAGTGACATATCAACTTAGGTTCAAAATGGAACTTTCTCCCTGTAAACCTATTCCCATTCACCCTGAAATTTCCTCATCTCAGTAACTGGCACCATTACCCACCAGCTGTTCAAGTCAGAAATCTGGGAGTCATTCTTGAGTCCTTGCTTCCTCATCCTTGACATAAAATCCCACATCCACTGCTGTTCTCCAAAATATTTCTTAAATCTCTCTCCACTGACACCTGTCTAGTCCAGGTATCTATCATCTCTTGCCAGAACTCTGCAAACATTTCCTAACGGGTCTGCCTTACTTTCTCCTTTTCCCCTTTCCAAATCATTCTCCACATAGCAGTTAAGATAGTTTTAAAATGTCAATCATCGCAAAAATGTCTCTCCCCTCCTTAAAATCAATGGCTTCCTGTTGTACTTAGAACTTTAGTCACCTTTCTGACCATGACCCAAAAGGCTCTGACTAAGCTAGCCTCTGCTCACGTCTCTAACCCCACCCTGTATATTTTCCAGCCACAGCATCCTTTTCTAGAAGGAAAAAGACCACTTTCCCATCTCGGGAACTCTGCGTATGCTGTTCTGTCTCTTTAGTAGAATGATTGACTCCAGTTCTTTTTCTTTTTTCCCTTTTCCTTTCAGCCCTTGTTAAATTTCCTTTGTAATTACTGTACGTAATCGTTTCTTTACTGTTTACTATCTCCCCCAACTGGACAGTAAGCTCTGTAAGGGCAGAACCATGTTTGTCTTGTCCGTCACATCATCTGGCAGTGTAACTAAGGATGCAATAAATATTCTTTCTTATTGAATGCATCAAAAAATATCAGGACTAACAGAGATATAATAGTTCTCTAGGTCAGACATCTCTTTTTGTTGATCACAACACATAGGCCCCAAAGGGGTAAGTGATATATCAATGTCATGGTTATGTCAATGTCTTGGTTACCTCTATCCCATGATTATTGGCCAAGCAGAGAATAAACGCATCTCCTTATGTCCTGATTTTGTCCTTTATCACACCTGTGGTCTTAGTCTTTCCAACGTTTGATGTATCTATCCTCTTTCTCACTTTTGTAACTCTAATTATAAAATTCTTTCTTTAAAAATTTGCCTTCATTTGTGCTATTTTTTTCAGTATTAAAATACAATTATGCTCATTCACCATAAGTACATTTTCCATGGCAGTAGTAGAATAAAAAGTGATTTGGATAAAGCTTTTCATTTCCTTCCTGCACAATCAGCTCAATTTATCATTATTAATAGTCTCATTCATTTATGAACCCTGACAGCCTGTCTGGCTAAGAGGCAGAAACAGCAGCCAACCCAATGGCATCATTTATAGTTCCACATGTTTCTAAATATCTGCAAAATAGCTAGGATAGGTTTTAAAAAAAAAAAAATTTAAACAGCTTCTAAGCTTTGAAGCAACAGAGAGAAAGATGCAGAGTAAAAATACACACATATACATATATATATATATATGTGGCATTAGAGAAAAAAAATAAACAGAGATCAGTAACATGAAGAAAAATAAAGGGGGGAAAAGAGAGGATGGGAAGGTTGTTTGGAAAACTAAAAAGGTTCCAAACAGTGGGGCTGTTAACAGAACTAGAATCTAATCAAGTTCTGAGACAAGGGGTGGAGGTTGGGTGGAGGGAGGAGTCTGAAGTCTGTTTCCCCTACAGTGATGAGCGATAATTAACCACGGCCTGGAATAAGTTCTTTCGTCTAAAATACGAACTGCCTGAGGAGTAAAAACTGACACCAATCCTTCTCCATGGGGTGGGGGGAGATAATAAATGGAACTCTCCCGACAAAAATTCTCTTTATCTCTCTGCTCTATTTTCAGAGCAAGATTTTTAGGGCATAATTTTCAACAAGTTTTGGCTGAGGCTGAACACCGGGCTCAAAAATAATTTAGGACACTCAGAGAAGAGGCCAATTACTTCCTAACACAAAATGGCTTAAACACACCACGATCACATTACCGGGTGAGAAACAAAATGACTACTAGAAACACTTGTTCGCAAAACAGCACTGCATGATCCCCAATGAAATGCCCCGCGTCAACGCAAAGTGGCAGGCACACTATTCAGGGAGGTGAAAGTAACGTGCCTGTCCTTTCCCTTTGGGGGAACGTCCTACCTGGGACGATGTCCCTCCTGGCCTTCTTTCTACTGGGCCCGACCTCAGGACTTCCCCTGGGCTCGGGGAAGATCATGAGAAGTAAGAGGCGGAATCAGGGGGACCGACACGCTTCTTCACCCTTCCCACTCCCCACCTGAAGGTGCCACATCAGGGACCCCGTTGGCTCAGGGCGGACGCCCGCAGAGGGCGCGGAATCCGGGGAGCGCGGATGCAGAGCGTGGCGCCGACTGCATCTTGACCCTCAACTCCGCCCGGCTCCCTCCTCTCGCGCTCCGCCCGGATCCGCTCACCTCCGCGCCCACTGCGCACTCAGCTCCAGGCAGGGGCGAGCCTTGCAGCTCCCCTGGAGCGGCGCCGACTCCCCAAGGGCCGGCCCGGGCCCCAGGGCCTGTGGACTGCACCTCCGACTGGCGGCTGCAGGGTGGCTGCCGCGGCGGTCGCGCTCCGGCTGCTTCCCCGCCTCCCCAGGCTGGATCCCGTAGAGCCGGAGAGGAGGGGGAGGGGACGCGCGGAGGCGACCGCGCGGTGACGCGCCGCTAGGGGCTGCGCGGCCGGAGGGCGCAGAGCGCGCAGAGGGCCGAGGTGGGGACACGGCAACTGGAGCGGGGAAGAGCGGGGGGGTGGGAATCGGGGATCTCCGAGCGAGCAGAGAGGTGGGGGGAGCTGAGGAGGACGAAGAGCACCGAGCCGGTGCTTGGGGGACCCCCGGTCACTCGGCGCCGCAGTTTTGCACTCCCCTCCACGGGGAGCCTCGGAATATCGTACCTCAGCTTTTGGCCCCCCACCCTCCGCAGGGCTTCCCCGTGATCTCCCGGAGATTCCCTTTGAAGCAGCGGTAGAATGTCAAGCCCACTTTTCTACTCCATTTCTTTTATAATGTGTGGTCGCCTTTCAGCTCTACACGTTGCTTTTATTACGCGCCCCCACAAGCCCGCGCGCTCCGTTCACACCTCCCCACTCTCAGCTTCTGACAAGTCTCCAAGAAACAGCGCCTTTTCTTCTGCGTGTGTTCTTTTTTCTCATCTTTCCCCACCCAAACTGCCTTTTGGCTGGACTGTGTCCTTGGAATAAAATGTTCAGAAAGACCCTTTCAGAAAACACATTTTAGAACTCCCTCGGAGAGGAGGTCCCTCGCAGCCGGTGGATTGCAGAGATTAATCTGTCGATTTTGACCTTCACTCTGGCTGGTGCCGCGCGAGCTTCGGTGCTGGTGAAAGGAAGGTTAGGCCGGGAGCCAGGATGCCTGTGTTCCCCGGAAAGCCGCTTGCCTCCTGGGGCTGCTGCAGTGGCTTTTAGTATTTCAGGAATCCCTGACCTGTAACAGCAACTTCGGCTCTGGGATTTTGTAAATTTTCTCCCTGTAAATTACCAAGTAGTCAAAAATCGTTTATTTTTTCTGTAGAAGGTGTCAGTAGAAGAAGCAAGAGATCTTTATTCTCGAATAAAAAGTCAATTTACCAAAAATTCTCAAATTTGAGAAAATCTTTTCATACGCTAATAAATTCCCATTTTAGCAAATTAAGTTTAAAAATTATCCCTCCCGGTGGTTTATTAACCAGGAAAACATCCAAGAGGTGGTCTTGGATCGATCTTTGGGGCACTGCACTTTCCCCTTTGTAGTCCGTACACAGATTAACCTTTGCAAATGCTGCTTTGGAAATACATCCTTTGTTTGACTTGAAATGTAACCCCTCCCCTATCGCCAAGGATTATTAAGGTTTAAAGTTTAGGTGAAATACTTTCCATTTTGGTAACTGGAAAAAAAAGTCATTAAATGTTATGTCAATTTTTATTTAGCTTAAACACAATTCTCAAATAATGAGATTAGTGGGAAATTTTTTTTCTCTAGAACTTGTTCTGGAGGATTTATGGAGGATATTCATGAATCTTAGCAGTTAATGAAAAGTATGTTGTTTTTCTGTATTTTTTAAAAAAACAATAACATAACTTCCACAGAGGGTTATTAAAAGATAGAGCATTTTCTAACTTCTAAAACCATAAATTATTGTAGGTAAAATATGTAGATAAACCATATGTTAAAAATATTTTTAAAAGCTGTCTTAACATGGGCTCTGACTATTCAGAAAATAAATAAAGTAATATGTGAAATCTCTTATCCCAAAAGGGAACCAATGAGTCAACAATTTGCGGTTTCCAGAGGAATATCTGTTTTTCATACTTAAACTATTAAAATAAATAAATATCCTTAATGGAAAATCCAATGTTGCCAAATGTGTTCCAAAAGATTTTTGATTGTTGATGCAAAGTATGATTCCTTTCAGGCCATTCCATGGTAACTGTAATTTTTACATGGTAAATGGGAATTTTTACCATTGTTTTTCAGTTGGAATCTCAGAGGATAAAAATGATTTTGCAAGACTTTTCCAGGTCATGAGATGCTCTCTGAGAAATCTCTTCAGTTCCCTGAAGTAGTAATTGATTCCACTGAAGCGTAGCAATAATTTATTAAATGGATCTCTAGTGGCCTAAAGGTGTTAACATAATTTTTTCTTTGAAGTTATTATACAATTGAATAGCTTTAGAGTGGTATTTCCCAAAATGTGTAATTTTAAGCACTGGTTTGCTCAGATGCTCTTCTGGCAATTCAGTTACTACAAAAATACTTGTTGAATCCCTGCCCTAAGCCCTGGTTAGAACTCTAGGAACAATGGTGAAGAAGACAGAGTTACCCGTCTTGATAGAATTTATAGTTTGATGGGGAAGATACATTAGTAAACAAGTCCAAATAAGATTTATACAAACTTATTTAAACAGAGGAAAATTATGTAATCATGTAAATCATGATGAAAATAGTAGACTTTGAGATAAATAATAAGAGGAATCTTTTCAACCAAAAAAAAATCCCTAAATTTGTTTTGAGCACTGAACCTTTGAGAGCAATGCTTATAAAAAATAGAATGAATTTTTGTGAAATGCTGCTTTTTTGAAACCAAAGAATGCAATAAACATAAAATTCTGTTAATATTATCTTACATTTATTGTCAATGTACATTCATATACTTCAATAGATTTAGACATATAACCTGTTTGAAATAGATTGTGTTAAAAGACAAAATAACATAGAAACATTTATAAATCTACTAGAATGCATGAATGCACATCTGGACAAAACATATTTTCTAATTAACATTGTTTCTGGCTAGATGCAGTGGCTAACACCTGTAATGCCAGCACTTTGGGAGGCCAAGGCAGGAGGATTGCTTGAACCTAGGAATTTGAGACCAGCTTGGCAACATAGTGGGGCCCCATCTCTAAAAAAAAAAAAATGGTTTCATGAGTATTTCTCCATGCATCAACATGGCCCAAATTTGTATAAATCTCTTAATGGCTGTATAGTTCGTAATATTGGTATAGAATAGTTTTCTTAACCCTAAACTTTAGGAAAAGACATTTTCTGATTCTTTGGCTATTATAAGTAACACTGCCTTAACCTCTTGGAAAAAATTAACTCTTTGGGGTAATAAGTGAAGGGCATATTTCCTTGGGATATATTTTGAAATATGGGTTTACTAAATTAAAAAGAAATTTTACATTTCTGGTTAATATTCCTATATTTCTTTCCATAACAATTAAAAAATTATTATGAAAAATATGGATATGCTTTTACCTTTTAAATTGAGTATCTCATTGGCACTGAATTTTATAATTTGTTTTTGTTTAAGTAGATTAATAAAGCTTTAAAATGTGTATAATTTAAATTTACCTGTAGGAAATAGCAAAAATATCTGGAGGAATTTGACTGGGTGGCTTTGGTCATAAATCCCTAAAGGGCCTTAAAGCTGTTTCCCTCCCAATGTGCCTCTCCTTTGTGGATTCTTCTAAACTAATTTTGTGGCAATTATAGAAATTTATCTTAACTTATAACAATGCTCAGAAAAGTTAAGATATAAGCATTGGCTTTTGATCTGGAGTTTGGTGTAGAACAGTAAAGTGGATTTAGGACCAATGTTAGAAAGAGGAGCCAATATTTGCATGGAGCCCCAGTATAAGGCTGGCCATCTTTGGGGAATCCTTGTAGGAAGGGAAAACTTCCCTAGCATAAAAAAAAAAAAAAAAAGACCAGGGTGGAATATCTGCAGGGCTCTGAATTTCTTTATAGCTTTCAAGTATGCAAGAAAATATGGAGTCAGTCAACTTGACCCATGTGCTCCCAGCATTTGATTACCTATGCAGAATTCATGGATATTGGCAGTGACTTTTATAGAATTTCTCTGATCATAATCAGACTCTCCTTAAATATAAAAATATAATCATATCCTAATATCACAACATGCCTTCATACATTGATGTTTAAATTTTCAAACACTAGTAAATTTCCATTCCCTCACTAGTTCTATCTATTAGTGGGGATTTAGTCCATTCATAAAACAGTGCTTAAATTGTAGGTATTCTTGAGGATATCAGAGTTCTCTAACATTTAACATGTGCAATTTTTAAAAAAGTAATAATCTTAAAATTTTTCACATAAGCAAATTTGATTCTGGACCTCATAGATGACCACCTTATAACTGAGTACAACCATGTAATTTCAGAGCCCATGTTTTTTGCATTTATCATTTCATTGGTGCCTAGCAGTATAACCTTGTCAAGTGAGGGAACTCTTAGAGCTGAACACTATAAAACAAATAACCCAATTACAAAATGGTCAAAGAATTTGAATATACATTTCTCCAAAGAAGATATGCAAATGACCAATAAGCACATAAAAATGATGGTCAACATTATTAGTCCTTAGAGAGTTGCAAATCAAAACCACCCAAGATAGTACTTCACACCCATTAGAATGGCTATAATTAAAAAGTTATTATTACAATATCAACTGTTGGTGAGGAAGTAGAGAAATTAGAAACATCATACATTGCTGATGGGAAGATAAAATGTGCAGCTACTTCGCGAAATACTTTGGCAATTTTACTTCTAGTTATATACCCGAGAGAACTGAAAACATGTTTGCATAAAAACTTGCACTCAAATGTTCACTGCAGCATTATTTATAATAGCTCAAAAAAATGGAAGCAACTCAAATGTCCATTAATTTATCAAGGTATAAATGAAATGGGACATTATTCAGTTATAAAAAGGAACGAAGTAGTGATACAGATTACAACAGGATGAACCCTGAAAAATTTTACTAAGTGAAAGATGCCAGAGAGAAAAGCCCGCATATTTTGTGATTTCATTTTTATAAAATGTCCAGAATAGGCAAATCCATACAGACAGAAAAAAAATTAAGTCGATAATGCGGTCACTCAGGGTTTTCTACCTTCTTTTTTCTTTAAAAGGAGTTCATACTTTACTTAAATAGAACTTGGGCTTTTTTTCCCCTTCCATACTCCATGCTCTCCTTTACCTCACAGCTGTCACTTTGAAGTCTTAAAAATTAATATTCATCAACCATACCCAAGTTCATTGCCTTTTTAGTAATTTAGAGTTACAGTTGAAATACTACTGGGTAAATGAAAAGGACAGCATATTGCAGTGCAAATTAGTTTGGACCAGGAGTTAGAATGTCTTCTATGACTTAAGTAAACCTTTAGCAAATTGTTTAACCACTAGTTATATTGTCTTTAAAATGAAAGTTGATCTTCAGTCAAGTCCCTTCAAGTACTAAAATCCTGTGACATTTTCAGTACATTCACTATTATATGATGATAAGTTGTCATGCACTTCTAGTACTTGATAGAGAAAATGTGCCTTTCAAGGGGCCAAACCTCTATGCGGTATCATCCAGTTGGAAGTTGTTGGGTGTTTGTTCCACCCTTTTCTCATTCTCTGGTATCAGATTGAATGCACAATTAAATTCTCCAAAGTAGCAGAAGGGAATATGTCAGAAGTAGGGAATGTGCACGTTAACTACAGATTAAAAAATTAACTAGAAAATTCACACTTGGCTGTATAATATTAAAAAATTATTCCTGTTTTTCCCCCTTCGTTTTCCAATTCATCATAGTCTTTTAATGTCACTTTGGACACCATCTTGACTATCCTCTTCATAATGTTGTAGAAAGCACTGTGGTACCTAGTCTCTAAAGATGGCCTTCTAATGAATTACACCTTCTGGGATTCATGCCTTTGTGTAGTCTCTCCTACATTGAATCTGGGTCAGCCCTGTATAACAAATGGAGTACAGCAGTGGTAATGCTGTGTGAATTCTAACAATAGATCACAAGAAGACTTGCAGCTTCTGCCTTGGTCTCTTGGAATGCTTACTCTGGGGGAAGCAAGGAGCCATGTAAGAAATTACCTTGAGATCACTATGCTGTGAAGAAGCCCAATCTAGCCTCAGAGAGAGATTATTTGAAGAGATGGATCCCTGACCAGCACCCAGGTGTGCCAGCCTACGTGGGTGAAATACAGATCATGTGAGTGAAGAAGCCATTTTGGATGTCCAACAGCATCAAACCTTCTGATGCCATCAGCCTCACCTACAATCTGATAGCAGAAGCATGGAAGATTTTGAGTGAGAATTACCAAGCTGAGGTCAGTCAACACCTAGAACTGAACAATAATGAATTGTTGTTTTAAGCTGTCCATTTGGGGGCAATTCATTATGCAGTGAGAGAGAACCAAAAAAGAACCAAAAAATGCTCATTTTCTTTTTTTTTTTTTTGATCAGTAATATGTATTATATATCTCTCTCATATGAACTTCTTTAAAACTTTTAAAGTATAGCTATAGACACTTTTTTCAGTAGACTATTTCTTTCTTTGCTTTATTATTTTAAAAAAATTACAAAGATACTATTTCATGGTTTCATACCATTTCATCATCTTTTTGATGCCTGGTTTAAGATTATAGGTTCCAGGAATAATCAAGTTGTCTCCAACATCACAAATCCTGATATCTGATAAAAGAAACCAGCTTTAAGAAACAAATCTAACTGCTGTTTCTATAAACATAGATGTTTGACCTTCATGACTGTAAAAGGATCAAAGAGGATTAGTAATGAAAGATATATTAAAGCAGGAGTTTATTTTAATCTCTGTTTTATTACCTTTTACATTATATTTAACCTAGTTAATTTATTTTTAAAATGCATTTAAGTAAAGTTGAAATGTCCTTTAAAATGTTGGAATTGTATGATTCTAAATCCAACTCTCTCTGAAAAGAGATTACCATTTATTTCTAAACAAATGATATAAGAATTGGTCACAGTACTTATAAATAACAAAGTGCTTTGTAATACCTAGTTTCCTACAATACACCAAATAAATTCTATTTAGGTCAAATTGTTAAAATTTAAAAGTCACATGAGAAAGAAAATTAGAAACAACAGAAATGAATATTTGTCATGTTTCTAGTGGGGAAAGGACTAATTAAGCTTGAATAAATGGAAGCAGTCTCAAAGATAAAGATTTATAATTTTGACTAAATAAAATCTAAAATTCTATGTATGTTCTCAAAAACATAAACCAAGGGAAAATGTTTGCTGTAAATTTAATGTAAGATTAATGTCTTAAATATTCTAAATAGCTCACACAAATTCAGAAGAGAAGCAAAAGTTTAGGTTTCAATAAATGGACAAAAGAATTGAATATCTTAATAAAGAAGAAATAAAATGGTTACATAAGAGAGACATTGGGACAGGTAATGTCTACAGACTTTTCATAGTCTTATTTTTTTTCTGTTTATTAATTTTGAGCAATTAAGTTTTTTCTTCCCAAAGTAAATCACCAAAGAATTTACCATTCAAAGGACCTCTTTAAAATTTGTGTTGTGTCTTAGACAAAGCAAAAAGTAAAAAGTAGGCATTGACTTAAAAATGCCAAGAACAACATTTCTCTTGTTCTTATTTTTATTATGCAATTATATAATAAAATAATTCCCAGACTTTCCAATATTCAGTATATATGTACTGAGCCTTATTATCTTAATTCCTAGGTTATTTCATAGCAGTAAATTTACCCATTTTATGAACATTATTAATGTTTTGAGGCTATCTTTTCTAGGATTATGTCATTTGGTTAAAGGGATCCATGTTTTGTTTTAAAACAATAACTAAAAACTCTTTTTGTGTTTTTTCAAGCTATTAATATTAATTTGGTCTGCAAATATTTATTGAGTTTTCTTTGTATGTCACTTTTTAAGGGACTGGAGACACCATAACAACAAGCAAAATAAACAAAGAATATCCCTCCTTCATGAAGCCTGCATTCTACTTAAGGTTGTCAACCATGTGTATGATAGATAATGTACTGCCCAAAGGCATCTGGCTGAGGAGTTGAATGGGGAGGGAGTCTGGAGATGGGTAAAATTCATCTAATACTCTGCTTCTACACATGCCTTTTTCTTTGCACAAATGTAGTTACTAACCAAACCCTACACATGGGGTAGTATGGGCGTGTGTGTGTGTGTGTGTGTGTGCGCGCGCGTGTGTGTGTGTACAGGCAAACATGCACATGTCTGAGTCTTTTTTCTAATTTGCACCAAAATGCCAAAGACAAGGCCTTAATTCTACTGAGGAAAGACAGACAATAGATAAGTTATATAAATAAAAATATAAAGCATGTTTGATGATATATGCTGCAGGAAACATAGGGAAATAGAGAGTGTGGCCAGGGAAGGCCCTCAACGTGATATTTTAGTAGAAAGTGAGACATGAGCAAGTGAGCCACGTAGATAGCTAAGGAAAAGTGTCCTAGCCAGGGTGAAATCAAGTGGAAAGACCATGAGGCCAGATAGGTGCCATGTCCAGAAGGCAGCCAGCTTGGCTGGAGCAGATTGAATGGGACCCAGTAGTGGCAGGTAAGGTCAGGGAGCTTAAATAGAGGGTGGCATGTGGGGATGCAGGTGGGCTGAGATTGTTTGGGACCTTGTAGGCTAATGAATACAAGAAATTTAGTTCTTAATGCAGAATGCGATTGATAAGGAAGACCCCCATCTATTACCTAGTTTCTGCGATCACGCTTACCAATTGCATCAGCCATCTGAGACCCTACCCCTCAGACCACCCCAACCTAATAAAAGTGGGAAAAACCTGGTAGATGGGGCTCAGAATTTGGTGGCGAGACCCCTCTGAGCTCACCGGCCAATAAACCTTGATTCTCCTACTCTCTGTGTGCCACTGGGTTTGTCCTCCGGACCACCCGCTCTAACACTTGCTGTAACAAGGTGAGAAGTCTTGGGGGATTTTAAGTAGGTGTGATAGGATCTGATTTATATTTTAACAGACTGTCACTGCAGTGTTGAAAATAGACTGAAAAGAGACAAGGATGGAAGCAGGGAAACTAGTTAGGGGCTATTGTAATAATCCAGGTGAGAGGTGGGGATGGGATAGGCTAAGGTTGTAGGTACAGAGTTAGGGGAAATGTAGGATTGTTAATATAATCTAAAGGTAGAACCAGCAGAACTTGATGGTGAATTGGATGTGAGGTCTCAAAAAAGAAAGGAGCCAAAGATAATGCCAAGGTTTTAAGTGTGAACAGTAGGAAGACTGGAGTTGCCTTTCACTGAGAAAGTGAAGATTGTGTCAAACCAGATTAGGATGGTAATAGATCAGGAGTTCAGTTTGCAGAATGTTATGTTAGAGATGACAAGTGGGGAGTTGGATATTTGAGTCTGGGGGTTCAAGGGAGAGTCTGGTCTAAAGATATTAATTTGGAGTTATTGACATATAAAATATTCAAACCATGAAGTCACCAATGGAGTGAGAGTGGTTAGAAAAGAGAGGAACTCCAAAGATTGAGATTTGGAGCATTTCAATGTTTGGTGAGGAGAGAGAGAAGGAGTAAAGGAAAAAGCAAACTAAGAAGATGCCACTAATGAGGCAAGAAAAAGCAGGACAATTGAGTGTCCTATAAGCCAAGAGAAAAGAATAGTTCAAGGAAAGGGGAGTAATTAGCTGTGCCATATACTTTTTTTTTTTTTTTTAAAGAGATGAGCTCTCCCTCCTCCTGCCTCAGCCTCCCAAGTAGCTGGGACTACTAAATGCTTTTAAGTGATTAAGTAGGATGAGAAATGAGAACAAGATTTAAGATGTGGTGATCACTGGTAACTTACGTAATGGGAATTAATTCAGAGAATGGGAGAAGAGAAACCAGAGATGACAAGTGTATAGACAACTCCTAAGAGCAGTTTTGCTGTAAAGTGAAGAACAGAAATCGGTGGAAAAAATGGGATGGAAAAAAATCCTTCATATATTGTTATGGGAAAAATCCAATAAAACGAGAAAGATAAGATGTTTCAGAATAGAGGAAAGAATTGCTGGAGCAAGGCCATTGGGTAGACAAGAAGGGATGGGATTTTGTGCATAAATGGTGCGGCTAGTCTTAGCTAGGAGAATGAACAGTTTATCTTCAATAGAAGAAAAGGTTCTATAGACGGTCTAGCTGCAGTGGAATGGCTAGATGTTACCAGCAAGCTTGTGGAAGTTCTCTTCTGATTTTTTCTCTGTGAAAGCAAAGTCATCTGCTGAAAGTGAGGACAAGAGAGAGGGGAAATTTGGGGAAAGAGGAAAAGGCATGACAAAAAAAAATGGGACAAATAGAAAGCACATAATAAGAAGGTTAGAAATAATCTAGATGTACCAGTAATCATCACAAATATGAATGGAATAAGCCGTCCAGTTAAAAGACAGAATTTTCAGGCTAGATTGAAACAAATACATGTTTATGCTATTTATAAAAGTCAGACATAAAACTCAAGGGCATAGAAAAACTAAAAATCAAGGATTCAAAAGAGATACCAGGCAAATGGCAACTAAAAGAAATAGTATCAGACAAAATGACTTTATTGGAGTTTTAAAGGGTAATTACGTAGTTCACCAAGAAGGTAAAATAATTCTAAATTTGTATGCATCTAATCCCATACCCTTGAAACAAAATATGACAGAACTACAGGTAGACTTTTTAAAAATCTACCAACATAGGGAGGAGATTTTAACACATTATATTTTGAGACATTGACATGTCAAACAGACCAAAAATCAGTGAGGCTATAGATAATTTGAACAGCATTATTAATAATACTGATAAGCTTAAACTAATGTGTATATATGTGCAACACTGAACCCTCAAATTAGAAAATATACATTCTATTCATACACATGATACACATGAAAACATTTATGAAAATTAATGATATGCTATAAAGTATACCTACCTTGTAGTCCATATTCCTTGATCCAGCCAATTTTTTTTTTTTTTTTTTTTTT